>WBNM01018265.1:0-40147 GCA_013399055.1 Ramphastos sulfuratus | reverse complement strand
GAAGTGGGGGGCGGGAGGGGAGGGAATAAAAGGGAAATAGCAGAGCCACAGAGCATTGGTTCATCTGGGACTGGGATTCCTGGCAGAGAAAGAAAGAGAGAGAGAGAAAGCAAGCAAAAGAAAGAGGCAGAAGCAGAGGGAATAAGAGGGTTGGGAGAAAAACCTTCACCGAGAGCCTGGCTGGGGGTGGTTTTAATGCCACCGACCACAGAGACAAGGAGCTGGAGGGCCTGTGGGGAGCTGGAGGGGAGAGGAGGAAAGGAATCACAGAACCACCGAATCGTTTTGGCTTTGAGATCGTTGAGTGCAGCCATTAACGCAGCACTGCCAAGGAGCCAGCCCAGGGCACTCGGTGCTTTCGGGGCTGGCAGGAACGGATGGGAAGAGAGGAATTGCTCAGTGGATAAAGGCCATTCCTGCTGGGACCGGCAGGGCTGGGCACGGGGGCACTCCTCCAGCAAGCCCCCCCCCAGCTGTCACCCTGCAGGCACCGCTTCTCTGACACTGCCCAGCCTCATGCTCTCGGGAAGCAGGATGGGGATGCTCTGGTCCCCAGCACCGGGCACAACATGGCACTGGGCACAGCTCTGGTTTAAGCAGAGGGGGCAGGCAGCCCTGACCCCCAGTGCCAGAGAAGGCACTAACCCCAGTCATCTGTCCCCAGAGCCAGGCAGACACCATCAGGCCTCCACCATCTGCCATGATCTGCTCTTCACTACCTCCTTACTCCAAACATCCTCTTCACAGTGTGGCTGAGGAACATCTCCATAGTAAGAAAACCCCTTCCAGCCGCGGGGGTGTGGGAAGCCAGCCTGGTTTCTCTGCACAAATACATCCACTGGGAAAGGTGCTGGGAATATCCAGGAGAAGGAGCAGCTGGGTGCCATGGGGAGCAGCACCAGCCCAAGCAGCCCCCCAGAAGTGCTCCACTGAGCTCACCATATCCACCATCTCCCTTTGAGGGTGGGCAGGAAGGCTGGAGCTGGCAGAGCATGTCCAGATCTATGCCATGCTGAGCACTGTGGAAGCCTCAGGTGTTACCACAGCATGAGAGGAACACCAAGAGCCTCCCAGGAGGTTACCACAGGGGATTACCAAAAACCACCCAGACACCAAAAGCCTGAAGGACTGGCAAACACCATCACACTGATCCCAGGGCTCCACATTGCCCACTTGGCAGGCTCTGGCCAGATGGATCTTCACACCAAGGAGCCTGGCACGACTCTGCCAGGTTGGTGTTGCTCTGCTTCAGCAGCCCAACAGCTCCAGCTCAGCAATACCCACTTGCTTGGCACTGGGCAAAGCAAACCTGCTTGGCTTCACCTCTGAACCCCCCATCACGCTTTGCCCCTGGCACAGCCAAGAGTCACCTTGCCAGCTCCAGGGCTCAGGTTAAAGTGCTTTAACCACATTTTTCAACCTCTAAAAAAAAAAAAAAAAAGAAGAAGAGCTTGCAGAAGGAGTTAGGAAGCACCAAGAGAGTGGATTTCAAACAACCAGGTCCCACTTCAGCTGCTTCGTGTGGCTGGTGGAGTTTAGGAAAAAAAATGATCCTCTAAAAGGAAAAAAAAAAAAAAAAAAAAAGAAAAGGCAGGCAAAATCCTACAGCGAAAGAGGAAATTGCATTAATACAGATTGTTTTATTTTAAAAAAGCAAACCCTGACCTCTACTTCAAAAAAGTCATTAGACATTCCCCTTCTGAAGGGCCGACAGGGGATATTCCTGCAAGGGCAGTTAATTTCTCAATGACTTACTGTTCTTGCTCTGCTCATGGAAATGTGTAAAGAGCCGGAGGGTAATTTAAGGCACCCTGCAGAAAGGTGTGTAAATCTTTGCATGGCTAAAGAAACTCCACCAGGCTGCTCCGATGGGGAAAAAAGAAAACGTTTGCCCTCTAGGTGTTTTTTTTCCTCCCCAACTTCTCCCTTTCTTTCTTTTTCCTCTCTCTTTTATTTCTCTCTCTCTCTCTCTCTTTTTTTTTTTTAAAAAAAACCCTTTCCTTTGGAACGCTGATCCCCTTTTATCTTTAAAAAAAAAAAAAAAAAAAAAGGTCATATTTCACCCAAAAAAATATCAGCAATCACAGGTCTCGAGGAAGTGCGAACCCGAGGGGGTTTCACTGATGATTATTCCCTCCCTTTAATTATTTAATGCTGCGGACTGAGGCAACGCCGCCTTGCCCTGGCAGCCAGACAGTTCAGGACCGAGGTCTGGCCCCAAACGAGGAGGAGGAAGAGAGTTATAAATGGGGCTGGGGCTGTTCTGTTCCCCCTCCTGCCCTCACCCCTTCATGGGCCAACACCAACGGCCCCTCCAAAATAATCACAGCAAGATGTTCCCAACCTCCGAGCCAAGGGGAGGAAGGAGGGGGGAAGGATGGGGGCGGCCCTCACTGCCCTGCCCCCCCAGCCCTGATCAGCCAGGCTGTGCCCCCAGCGGGGGACACCTATGGACATCTATGTCCCCCAGATTGATCCTTGAGCAGTTTTTCATGGGCACGGTGACATTCCCCGCTCCGGGAAGTGTTCATTCCTGCAGCCGTGGTGGAAGAAAGTGGGACCAGGTGGGTACCTCGGTGAGGAGGGGCTGGCACAGGGCTGCTCTGGGTTCCCAGAGGAGGGGACACCTCCCCTCACCCCAAAAGCAAGAGGCAGCCAGGAAGGCTGAGGGAGTCGATCCACGTCGCGGTGAATTCACTGGGAGTGAAACCGCAGCGCACAGCACCGCCCTGCGACAGCGGGGACACATCCGGCTGGGTGCTGGGCAGGGGTGAAACGCCTATCCCTAGGGAGCAGCCCCCGGGAAAGCAGGAGCAGAAAGCGGTGTGAGACCAGCCCCTGACTGACAACGGCCACAGGGAGCAGAACCAGACGCCGGAGCTGACTCCTAAAGTAGCCCGAAGGCAAATAAACGGGGCCGAGAGGGCCAATAAATGGACCACAGAGCAGAACGGGTCGGGGAGCGAGACTGAGCTGCCCTGGTTGCACACCCACAGCCCCCCGCGGAGTCGGAGAGAGCCAAAATCTGCCTTCAACTGCACCCCTTCCAAGCTGGAGAGCTCTGGGAAGCTGCTTCCCCGGCAGGAAGATCAGATCTGGCAGCTCTGGCTGGCTCCGGGGGCTGCAGGGCTGGGGGGGGGACGAGAGACCAAGAAAAGCTTCAACAAACGCAAAAATAACCCGGGCAGGGCTCTGCCCCCCTGGGCTGGGGGGGCACCTTTCCCAGAGGCTGGGTGTTGAGCTCTGTGTGCCCACAGCCTGTCCATAGGTGCCCACAACTCATCCATAGGTTTTCACGGCCCATCTATTGGTGCCCACAGCCCATCCGTGGGTGCCCACATCCCGTCCGTAGGTACCCGGGTGGGAGAGTACACTGCAACCAGGGGGAAATAACAACCCAGAACCTCCTTGACCGCTGCCCATCATCCCCAGCCCTCGATGGGCACCAGCACCCAGCCCCAGTGGCTGGCTCTGCCCCCTCCCTCCACTGCCCCCCTCCCCGTGTCCGTGCATCTCTCTCTCTAAATGTATCTCTAATTTTGAGGAGGAAAAGCTCCTTTTTCCTCTCCTGGCGGCTGGTTTTCATTAGGGAGGTTTCTCTCTAAGCCCAGGGGAAGCAGCCCCTGAGTTTTTCGCTGTGGTGCAGGACGTAATTATCTCATTAGGAGGAGAGAGCCAGGCTGTTCCCGGGGGAGGTGACCTTGCTGCGGGGTTGATGGGGACCAGGGGGTGCATTCTGGAGCTGGAGGGGAGCCGGACCCGCTAACCTGCGGGTCACCTCTGCCTCCAGCCCCATTTGGGGCTGGGGAATCTCCCTCCACGTCCCTCCCCACGGCNTTATTTTTTTCCCCTCTTTTTTGGGGGGGAGAGGGAAGTCGGGAAGGGGAAGGGCGCCAGGGAGCGGCCCCGCACCTCGGGGTGGGCTGCGGGCCGAGGTGGGAGCCATGGACTCGGCGCCAGCCTTCGTCATGGACAAGCCGTTCGCCCCCAGCGCCGTGCGCGGCCCCGAGCCGCCCGAAAACCCCCAAAGTCGGAAAAACTTCACCGTCAGCCACCTCCTTGACCTGGAGGAGGTGGCGGCCGGGATGAACGGGACACCCCCGGCCGGTCCTCCGCCCGTCGGCAGCGGTAAGGCCGTACCGGAGCCGTCGGGAGGCAGCAGCGGCAGCGAGGCAGCGCCCCAGGACGGTGAGTGCTGCCTCCCCGGGATGGGCCCCCCGGGTCCGGGGCAGTTTTGGGATGGGGTCACTCCCTCACACGCCTGCCCCAGGGCCGGGCTGTGCAACACCGAGCGCGGCGAGCGAGATCGGTGTCACCCGAGGCGGGGGACAGAGGGACCAGCAGGCGGGCGGAGGGAGGAGAGGAGTGACCTTCACCGAGGCGAGCTGCGGGAGTGCCGGCACCCGAACGGCTGGGGCAGAGAGATCCCGTGCCGGGGGACAGGGACGTTGTACCGTGGACTGGGACACCGCACCGGGGGACGAGGACATCGCACCGCGGGACGGGGAAGTGGTACGGGGACGGAGAAGAGTGGGCTCTAGGACATCGTACAGGGAGGCAGGGACACTATGCCGGGGAACGGGAACATCGCATCGGGGGAGAGGGACATGGTACCGGGTGCCAGACAGAGTGGACCGAGGTGCGGCAACATCGTAACGGGGCAAACGAGGCTCGGGGACATCGTATGGGGTAAAGCAGCACGGTACCGGGGACGGTGACACCGTACCGTAGAACGGAAATATCTCACTAGGGGACAGGGACGTCGCACTGCGGGGAGCGGGGGTCAGGAACCGACTGTGTCCTCACCGCGATCGGAGGTGTCGGCTACAGGACGGTTCCGGGCAGTTGGTCCGTCCCGGAGCTGCGCGGCCTCCGAGGTCTTCCCTTCCCCTGGGGTTCCCCGCCTCGGTTTCCGGGCCCCAGGAGCACAAGCCGCCCGGTGGGGACCCGGGGGACCTGGACGCAGCGGGTCCTCTCCCGGTGCCCGTCACAGTACGTCTGCGGTGGCACCGGCAGTACCGGACGGGCGGCGACAGAGCCGGGGCTGGGAGAGGGGACGGGGACAGGTCCGACACCCGCTTCGCGGCGTTCGGTCCCAGAGGGAAGCACTTTTGTAACGGGACAGTCCTTCCTGCCTGGGGCTCTGCCGCTGCCCCCTGGTCCGAGGGCGCGCATCCGCGCAACGCCGCGGGTCTCCGCACATCCCGGGCCCACTGCTCGCAGCGGGAGGGAGGAAGATTCGTCCTTGCCTCAAAGCCCCCGTGTGGAGGCACACCAACGGCCCCAGAGCCCCTCCAGAGCCCCTCGGGCGGGTACGAGGAAGGGGAGGGGAGCAGAGAGGGAAGTGGAGGAGCCCCAGCACACCCCATGGCCTGGGCTGTGATGCCTCCTCCCCGAGGGGACCCTGGGGGTGGCTTTTCCCAAACCTGCCCCCTCCGTTGGGTGTGGGGTGCCCACCCGGGCTTGTTCTCTCAAGCCCCTGGAGCACAGCCCCAGGCAGTGGTGGCCCTGCTGAAGGAAGCAGAGCCCACTCGGGGAGCTGTGCAGGTGAAAGGTGTTCAGGTGCTGCCCAGACCTGCAGTGAGGGACTCACAATGAGAATCCTCCTGCCCCAGGTGCTCCCTCTGTCCTTTCCCACATTCTGTGCAGGTTTGAAGCATCTTGTTCCACCCACATCCCACTCATTGCACTCTTTCCTCCATGGACAAGCCCCCTGAGCCCCCAGCCCACCTCTGCTTGGGGTGCTGAAGGCTGGGGGAGGCTGGGTGCTGCTCTCCAGGGTGGTGTCTGGTGATTTGGATGCTATTTCCCATCCTCCCTCCCCTTTCCTTGAATTCTCTGAGTTGCTTTGGGACTGTGGGAAGGTTTTGGCCTGTGGATGGGACCATACTAGGGACAATGTGCTGGAGTGGGGGCACAGCTTGTGGAACCCAGCTCAGCTGGCTCATCTCACAGGGCTCTTTGCAAGACAGCAGAGGATCTACCACCCTGCTGAGCTCCTAATGCAGCCCAGAGAGACTCAGTGAGGACCAAAAGTGATGCAAATGCCAGAGAGGAGAGGCAAGGGAGCTGGCTGATCCCCACGGTCCCATTTTTCACCCTAAAAGACCATTCCTCCTGGGACAGAGGCCCTGTGGAGTTTTGCCTGCTGATGCCAGCACCACTGGACCAAGGAGGATTGTTCCCATTAGCAATTGTCCCAGGGAGGTTGTGGGGATGAAGACACCACCAGCATCTGGGATGCTCTGACACCTGTCTGAGAGTGGAAGCATTGCTCCCCCCGACCCCACCTCGGGAGAGAAATGCCTGAGCAATGGGAGCAGAGCAAGAGGAGACAGAGAAGAAAGCCTGAGTGTCTGCAAACACTGACCTGTGGGAGCTCTGACCTGCTGTCTGAGCCGGGGTGCAGGCTCCTCAGTGGAGATGAGGAGATTTGGAGCAGCAGGCAGGTGCCCTCCTCTGCGAGCTCTGCCTCTCGCTGCACATCTGCAATGCTTTTGGCATCAGCGTGATGACAGCAGAGGAACTTTTACTGGTAACGTTATCTTTTACTAGCATCCTGAAGTAAAACAGCCTCTCAGTGTTTTCTCTTGTCTTCCTCTTCACCATCATGGAGGTCTTTTTCTACCAGATGCAGGTTTGGGACACCACAGGCCAGTGGCAGGGGACTTCTAACCAAGGCAAATGGATCCCGGCACGCTCTGTGGAATGTGGCTCTGTGCTCTGGCTGGGAAAGTGTTTTCAGGGTCACCACACTGGAGGGTCAGAGAAAGAGCAGCCTGAAGTTTGTTGCAGTGTTCTGGCAGCCCCTTCACCAGGAAGGGCTTGCTATGGTCTGGGGGAGCCTCAACAAACCCCTCTCCCCTTCCCCAGGCAGCCACAGCAGGACGAGGTCTCTATTCCTGAGCCTGGCAGAGAAGGATAAGCTCAGCAGAGGCAACTCCTCCCTGCCCTCCCTGCCACCTCGGCTCCTGCAGCCCTCCTAGCTGGGGAGGGTGGCTGGAGACGCTCATGGCCAGGGCACTGGGCATATCTCTCCTTCAGGAGCAGCCCCTCTGCTAGTCCCGGCAGGGCTGGCACGTCCCTTCCTGCTGGCACTGAGGACCATCCCCATCGCTCTCCCCAGCCAAGGGGGCTGCTCACTCCCTGCCTTGGCCCCAGCTCCAAAGTGCCCCTGAGGGCACCCAGTGCATTCTCACGGGAGGACGAGCACAAAGCTCATCTGTGCAGCTCATGGCACCCAAAAATTAAGAGGCAGAAATCCTGCCAGCGAGGAGAGAGCACAGAAACACCAACAGGGTGGCAAGGGCTCGTCCACATCCTCATCTTCATCCTCGTCCTCCTCTGGAGCAGTGCAGCAGCCTCCCTTCGAAAACCTTCCACACAACTTCTGAGGTCTTGAAAGCTTGTTCACCTCCTTTCATTAGACTAACAAATAATGTGTAACGCGAAACATCTGTTAACAACAGCCCTTAATGTTCTCAAGATGATAAAGCAGGAGGGTAATTTTAGCCAGCAGCCCTTGACTGATGGCTTTTCAAACAATGAACTTACTTTTGGTGCCGCCTGGGGATGGGAGAGGGAGCCGGGCGCTGGCTCCGGCACCGCTGCGGGCTGAACGCTCAGAAAGAGACACTTCTGTCGCGGCTGGGCTCGGAGGAGGGATTCGGCCCCTCCCGGGGCATCCCAGCCGGCTGCAGCTAGAGGGACTGGGCAATGGGATGGTCAGATATGGGGGCTCCTCGGTATCCCGTTTGAAGAACAGCTCCTGGGGTCCCTTCCTCACCGCCGGGGTGGCTGGGACCCTCTGCCCCCGCTGGTGCTGTGCGGGTGCTGAGCAGGGCAGTGATGGAGGACAGGAGGGGAGAAGCTGCACCCGAGGAGCAGTGGGGACTAGGGTGGTGTGAGAGCAAATTGGTTTTAATTATGCAAACGAGGGCAGCTGAAAAGGCAGAAGCCAGGCAGGGACCTGGTAACAGCAAAGGAGCAGAAAAGGGGCAGCGACTCGCTTTTGGGGTCAGGCAGGGGCTGATTGCCCCCAGCTGCTGCCAGGATTTGGGCACCTTCCCCAGGGCAGAGCCATCCCGGCTGATGTCCCCGTGGTGCTGGCCCAGCCCAGGGGCTGTGCTGCTCCTCGCTCACAGGACACATCTCTGCTGTGCGCAAATGCCACTTGTGCCCTCAGGACACCTTCTCCCCTCTGGCCGCAGGTCAGGAGGCAGCCTGCGACGTAACACTGCTGGAAAAGAACCAGGATGCGTCCGTGAGGCTCTGGCTTCCCTGGGACGTCCCTGCCCCGGCTGCAATTACAACCGGTGCCATTAACGGGTGCCCCCTCCCTGTGCATGGCCAAGATGGGAACTGTGGCATCCAAAGCAGGGGGGGAAGTGAGCTGCCTCGGTCCTTGTAAAGCCAGCACAGCCAGGCTGGGTGGCACTGGGACAGGAGCCACCTATGCCAGCTGTGGGATCATCTGCCCTGTCCCCAGCATCATCTCCACATTTATTTGTGCTTAGCCAAGGCTGGTGACAGGCGAGGGGTGGATGGGTGGGGTGGGGTGGGTGGGTGGATGGATGGATGGATGGATGGGTGGGTGGGAGCCTGATGTGTCCCAGGTTGCTGAGATGATTTCCAGGCACTGTCAGGGAGCTCAGCTATGAGGCTACAGGGAGGGACTCACCTTGCACCCTGCTAAGGCTGCTGTAAGGCAAACAGGGGACAGCCCCAGCCTGCAGCATGGTTCCTGCTGCCAGGCTTCCCCTGCTCTGTTTAGGGACTTTCCCACCACACCTACAGCAGAGCTGCTGGTGAAGAGCTAACAGCCCAAAGCTGGGCCTGGGGAGGTGACATTTCCTCGTGCTGTGGAGCCCAAGAGCTGGAGCAGCCCTGGCTGGATCGGGAGAGCAGGAGAATCCCTTTCCCCCACTGCTGCTCGTGCTGGGATCTTTCTCCCCTCAGCACCCCCAGGGAGCTGGGTTCCCTCAGGCATTGCTGCGGGGGATGCTCCTTGCCACCCCTCTTCACCAGGGCAAGGGCACAGGAGCATGAGGCAGAGCTGCAAAATCTACCCCTTCACAGGGTCTGGAGGGGACAGCAAGGGGGTCCTGTGAGTGGTGAGGGCTTCACCCCACTCCCTTGGCAGCTCCAGCAGCACCCAGTGATGTGCTTAAAGCCTCATTAGCAGCTCCAGCACCCACGGCACAGCCGTGCCCAGCCCAGGAGGGTGCTGGGACACAGGGTCACCTTAGCCAGTCCCCCTGGGCTGTTATGTCTAGCTGGACCAGGAATGGCTCAGTGCAAGACTATTTCCCCTCTGCTTTTGGGCTGTTGTTGCAGGGACTGGGGCTGATTCACAGGAAAAATATGAAATTTGGACTGGGCGCAGCCAAGATGGGTGAATTTCAGCGAATCAGCATTTTAAGAGGGCCTGGGTGTGTGTCTGCAGCTGAGAGGCTGATGAAATGATTTGGGGCTTTGAGGCTGTCTCAGAAAGCCTCCTCTCTGCCGGGGAGGGAGGCCGAGTGCCTGTTCTCCCTGGGCAGATTCCCTCTGGCCATGGGGAATCATCTCCCCGCCCCGAGCTGTAAAATCACTGAGCCCAAGGGGTGAGGCTTGAAGCAGGATGAGACCTGGGTGCTTTGGGGCTGGCAGAGGCTTGGTGTCCCAGGCTGGCACCCTGTCCCCTGCCTGCGGTGTGAGCAGCAGCTGGAAGAAGTTATTTTCTCTGGACGGCATCCCTGAGCCTTGAGGCAGACTGAGAGCATCATTCGTGGTGCCAGGACAGTGCCTTGTGGGGCTGAGCTGGGAACCAGGCAGGGATTTAGATCTGGATTAGTGCAGATCTGGCATTTCCTGTCTGGAAAAAGCAACAGGGAAGAGAGTGAAAGCACAGTGGGCAGAGGCAGTTGACCCCTGCCCCATCCTGGTGCCTGCACAAGGCCAGCAATGCCCAGTCAGGTCAGGGAGGATGGGCAGAGGCCTGATTTGGGGCAGCCTCTCGTCCATGGGCATCTTGTGCTGGATCACCTCGCAGGGAGCTAGGGGTAAATGGGATGCTGATGTTGGAGGGTTTGGGGGAGATTGTCCCAGTTCGAGTGGGGGGAGACTCTCCTGGGAGCATTAGGGGACAGTTGGTGTCCCCTTTGTCACCCTCATATCTCTATCCTCTGCAGCAGGACTGCCCAGTCCATGCACATTGCCAGGGTGCAAATGGCAGCTCGGGGGCTGCTGCAGGCATTAATTGAGCAGGAGGAATTAACTGAGCAGGAGACATTAATTGATCAGGAAGAATTAATTGAGCAGGAGGCATTAATTGATCAGGAAGAATTATTTGAGCAAGAGACATTAACTGAGCAGGGGGTGTAAGGAGGTCTCAGCGCTGCTCCTTCACTCCAGGTCTGGGGGTTGAGCTGCCCCCAGGAGCTTGGGCAGGACTCGGGGGACAGCTCAGCTCCTGGGCGAGGGCTGGGGGTGGGTGTTGGGTGAGCGGGGACCCTCCGGAGAGCGGCAGCGCCAGCCGCCAGCCCCCTCCCCTTCGCTCCTCATCCCCTTTGGAGCCGGTCTCATAAAGCAGCTTTTCAGCGGGGCCGCGGCGATGGCTCGGGAGGAGCCGTGCGGGGCCGTTCCCGGCTGCGTGTCTCGGGCTGGAGCCTGCGGCGGAGCCAGGCGCCAGCCTCGCGCCCCGAACCAGATGTGCAGCGGCGCCGCCGCAGCCACCAGCGAGAGCTTCACACGCGAGGGGACTGCGGAGCACATGGCAGGGACGGCACACGGCAGGGAGTGGGGGGCACACGGCAGGGACGGCACACAGCAGGGGAGCTGGGGGGCACACGGCAGGGACGGCACACGGCAGGGGCGCGGGGGGGCACAGGNGCAGGGGAGCTGGGGGGCACACGGCAGGGACGGCACACAGCAGGGGAGCTGGGGGGCACACGACAGAGGAACCGGGGGGGGCACACGGCAGAGGAACCAGGGGGCACACAGCAGGGGAGTGAGGGGCACACAGCAGGGGAGCTGGGGGAGGACATGGCGACGGAGCCTGGGGGCAGAGGGCAGAGGAGCCAGGAGAGAACACAGCAGGGGAACTGGGGGGGCACATGGCAACGAGCTGGGTGCTGGGCAGGGGGCACATCCCAGGATGGGGCTGGGAGAAGCAGCTCAGGTAGGGAGCTGGAGCAGAGCAGGTCTGTGCTGGCCCAAGCTGGGCATTGCTGCCCCGTGGACTGGGATCCCACGTCCCTAGCAGAGATGCCAAGCAGAGCCCATCAGTGGGGTGCTGAGGACGAGGTGTGGCTGATGTGGTGACAAGCACTGGCCTGGTGCTGCTGGGGACTCTGCTGGTCTCGGCTCGGGCCAGGGTGGGCACCACGCTCCTGCCTGATGGGTTGGAGTCTCAGCTGGGCTGGCCACATGGCTGTAATTTGGGGGCTGTAAATACCTCAGGGGAAGGTTTAAATTTAAAAAATCACTGTTTGCATCGGCACTGGGAGACACTGAACCAGTCCTGTTAGTATTAGAGGCTTATAAAACCTAAACCAAATGTTGAAACCAAGCTGCCAGGCACCGTCCACTTTGGGAGCCCTTGGGATGCCCAGCCCGAGCTGGTTGCCCATCCTGGGGGCAGTTTGAATGGGGCTCCTAGGATAGTGCCATGGGGTCCCTGACTCACACCCCGAGACTCCAACCCCATTGCCAACGTGGCCCCAACTCTCCTCCTGGCTTTATTTTGGGGTCCTGGCCAGCTGTGCGCTGGGGTCGGGGTTGCCAGTATGGCAAGACGGTGCCACACGTGGGATGTGAAGGGGATGAAGGCTTGGGGTGACGAAGGGGAGGGCCTCAGGTCCTCTGGGCTGTGCAGAAGCAGGACCCTGACACAACTGCCCCCACCCTGGCACCTCCAAGGTGTCCTCTGGTGTCACCTCTCTGCCTGGTACCTAGCCCAAGCAACCTGCCTGCCATCCTGTCCCTGCCTGCCGTGCCCCCGCGCATGGCTCTGCTGTAAGCTGGAAGCAGTTAGCAGGGCTGGGTTTAGACAAGAGCTGATCTGGGCCACTAACTGAAGTGTTGTACAACAAAGCTGGCCAGAGGCCACCCCCTCAGATGCAGAGCAGGCTGGAGGCCAACGCCTGGCCAGGCTGGCTGGGACCCACTGGGGTCCTCCTCGGGGCGGGCCTGGGGTCCCAGGTGGGGACTTGTGCCCATCCCATGTCCTGGCCAGGTGGAACAGTGTCCCTAGTCCAGCTGGCAGCTATGGGACAGGCCCTCAGCAGGTGCCAGCACTCGCTTGGGTGCTTGGTGGCATCTTGGGCTGGGTGTGAAAGATGCCCAGAGGGACAGCCCACTGCATCGGGCAGCTGCAGCCTGCCCCGAGCTCACAGCAAGCTCTTGGCAGCTGAGAGCCTGGCAAGGGGCTGGGGTCACCCCCTGCACAGGCACGGCCCTGGGAGGGGATTTTTGCCCACAGGTCACCGAGTCCCAGGGATGTGCTCAGCACCCCAGGTCCTGGGCTAGATGCCCTGGGCCGGTGCCACCCGCCAGCAGGCAACAGCCAGGCAGTCTGAGCCCTGCTGCCCTGCACAATGGCCCCAGCCCCCACTCGTGGGGAGTGAGGGAGCCAGGGTGGCTGGGAAAGCACAGCAAGAGCTCTGCTGAGCCCTGTGCTGGGTGCCAGTGCCAAGGCAGGGCTCTAAAGGCTGTTGTGGAGCAGTTGTGTTTGAGAGGCTGCCGATGGTGCCAGGCTCTGTGGTCTGCAGCCCACTACAGGGTTGGGGCTGGGGCCAGGATGCTGGGGTGCATCCTGGAGCTGGTGAGCCTGGCAGCAGGGCCAATCCATGTCCCTTTCTTCAGTGGTCTGCCCCAGGCAGGCAGTTCCCATCCCAGGATGATGGCACTGAGATGGCATCCACCTGGCATGCCCCTGAATGCTCTTGTGGCTCTCGACAGTGACCCTGGTGGCTGCTCTAGGCCGGGCCCATCCCTAGGAGTGGCAGAGTCCCTCCACACAGGGAACCCTCTCCAGGTCCCTCCTGCTCCCAACCATCATATTCCCACCACGTTTGCTGCACTAAATGTGGTCATGAGCCAAAAGAAAAGTGCCAGTGCTGCAGGCACAGGCTGGGCACATCCTGCTGGCACACAGGGATGCCTCTGGCTCAGCCAGCTCCCCAGGACCTCCTCAGCACATTGGCCTTGTAGCTGGACACGCTGTGAGGGAGCTCAGACTGCCCCACCCCCCTCGGCATCACCACCGAGCAGCTGCTGGGGGTGCAAAGGGAGCACCCCCCAGGCATGGGGTTGCAGGCTGAGCATGGAGCATCCCTGGGGCTGCAGCACCACTGGGCAGGATGCCCTCCAGCCCCCGGTGCCCATCGTGGCACTGGGTGGTTTCTGGGTGGTGCAGCAGCAGCTCCATAACCATAAAGCAGGCTGTCAGTGAGCAGGGGTAAGGCCCCCCCGGGACAGCCTTGGCCTCTTTCTTGGTGCAGGCTTTTGCTGCTGCCTCTCGCCGGAGCCTCTCTGCCGGCAGCAGCAGAGGGCTGTAAAAGCGTTGTCAGCGTCTCAGCTTGTTCACAATTAATGAGGTGAAACATCCTCGGAAACATTTCGCTGCAATGTTTCTCCAGTAGCTGAGTCCTGCCCCTCTCTTAAATTTTTCATGTGCGCCACTTGAGCTGAGAAAGTTTCCTTTGGACTCAGCACATTTGGACCCCCCCAGCTTCAGCCTCCTCACTGTGAGCCTCCAGCGTGCCTGGGGGCTTTGGGAGGCTGGGGCTGGGCTGGAGGGGAGCAGAGAGCAACAGTGGGTTGGGATAGGGGGGTCAGATCTGCTCCTGGGATGTGGGGAAGGGGCTGCTGGGCACTATTCCCCAGGGCTACTCCCTGCCCTGTGCCCCTGGGCTGCTCCCGCGGTGGATTTGGACCTCCCAGCACTGTGCTGGGAGAAGCTGGGAGCAGTGTGCTGTGGGCGGGGGCTGCTGCAGCCCTGGGCGGTGGGATGAAGGCACTCTCGAAAGGGAGCTGCACCAATGTGGGGCTGCCCCAGGAGGCAGAGCCATGGTGGTGCCACAGGTGGGTGCAGGAAGGGCATCACTGCTGGGTGATCCAGCAGCTTCCCAGCTGCTCCTCAGCCCTGCAGGCTTCCCGCGGTGATCTGGGGAGATCAAAGACCTGTAGTGCTGTAGGCAGCTCCACTCTCACTTCCGTGGCAAACCCTGTGCCACCTGCACCTGCGTGTGGGGACAAGTCTCCAGGTCCCCTGTGGCCTATGAGCATCCCTCCTACTGTCCCTTCTGCCACACCTCCTGACATCCCTCCTGCTCTCTCTCCTCAGCTCAAAGTCCCAATGTGGGCAGGTAAATCCTCCCTGGGGTCCCCTAGACTGTTCCCAGCCACATCCCAGGGCAGGGCAGTGCTGGCAGCAGCCCCTGGAAAAGGGGTTCAGACACCCCCAAGTCTGCCCTGGGCACTGGGGCCTTCAGCTGGAGCTTAGTGGATTCATGGACTTCATTGGGTGGGAAGGGATGTCTTGTCCAAGCCCCTGCAGGCAGCAGGGACACCTCCAACCAGAGCAGGCTGCCCAGGGACACATCCAGGCTGATCTTGAATGGCTCCAGGGTTGAGCCCTCACCCACCTCCCTGGGCACCCTGTGCCAGTCTTTCCCCCGCCTCACAGTGCAGAGCTTCCTCCTGCTGTCCAGCCTAACTCTGCCCTGCTCCAGTTCCAAACCATTGCCCTCACCTGTCCCCACAGGCCCTCCTGAGCAGTCCCTCCCCAGCCTGCCTGCTGGTGTGTTGTAGATACTGAAATGCAGCTCTGAGCTCTCCCTGGAGCCTTCTCTTCCCCAGACTGCACAGCCCCAACCCTCCCAGCCTGTCCCCCCAGGGGAGCTTCTCCAGCCCTCTGTGCATATTCCTGATGATCATCTCCTCAGACCCACTCCAGCAGTCCCTGTCCTCATGTTGGGGGTCCCAGAGCTGGAGACAATAAAAGCACTTTGGATAAAGCAGATCTGGACACCACAGGAAGGGGAGGGACAATTCCCAAACCCAGGAGATTTGCTCACCACGATCCAAAGGGAAGTGCTCAGTACTGGAGCAGGCTGCACAGGGAGGTGGTGGAGTTCCCATCCCTGGAGCTGTTCAGGAGCCCTGTGGCCATGGCACCCGGGGACACTCTGGTGGCCAGGGTGGTTTTGGGTTGCTGGATGGTCTGGAGGGTCTCNCAGAGCCCTGGCACAGGCTGCCCGGGGGGGCTGTGGAGCCTCCCTCTCTGGAGAGACTCAAACCCCACCTGGATGTGTTCCTGTGTGATGTGGTGTAGGAGATGCTGCTCTGGCAGGGGTTGCACTGGCTGAGCTTTGGAGGTCCCTTCCAGCCCTGCCGTGCTGTGACTCTGATCTGTGAGAGAGAGGAAGAAGTTAAAGCACTGCGGATTTGCTGCGCGGGGACGTCACTGCCGGCACCCCCCCGCGGGCGGCCGGGCCGGGGGCAGCGCAGCTGTGCCGAGCAGCCCAGGGCAGCACCGCAGACATTGTTCTCCCAGAGCACTTCTTGGCTGTAAACAGCCTCCACCACTCCTCGGCCTCCCTGATGAAGGCCCAGCGTTAATTTGTTAAATCCACATCGAGCGCCCGCAGAACCTTTGTTTGTTTTTGCTAATTCAGCCTCCCTGCCCCCTCCCCAGCTCCCCCTCCCCCGGATCAAACTGGGGACTTTTTTTTTAATTATTATTTGTTAAGGAGAAACCTTAATTAATAAAAGTTATTTATTTGCTCAGGGTCGGCCGCAGCCCCGGGGTCAGCTGTGCCCCCGATCATTATTTCAAGTTAAACAAACCCAAAAACGTCTCTCAACGGTTTGCAAAACCTAGAAACTGAATTTATTTGTCTTAGGAAGAATTTACAGCTAATTCCCTCCAGGCTATCTCAACCCTTAAATTATGCCCAGGAAGGAGGGGGGGAAGAGGAGGAAAAAAAAAAGGAGAGGGGGGAAGAAAGGAGAGGGGGGAAGAAAGGAGAGGGGGGAAGAAAGGAGAGGGGGGAAGAAAGGAGGGGGGGGAAAAAAGAGAGGGGGGGAAAAAAGAGGGGAAAAACAAACCCCCAACCTCCAAAGCCATTCCAGGCAGAGAAAGGAAGGCAGCTCAGGGCAGATTTGATCATTTGGCTTTGGGGGGGTAGGGGCAAGTGAGAAAAATGTGAAGTTTCAAAGGATTTTGGCCAAGTGCTCACAAGTAAATGGGAAGTGTGAAATAATTTCATGGCAGAAAGGTGCTGGGGGCTGCAGGGAGGGGAAGATGAAACACATTGGAGCACAGGATCCCTGCAGAGGGGGGCTCGAGGTGCTGCCTCCTGACAGGGCTCCCTGGTCACAGAACAGGTTGGCTTGGAAGGGACCCCAAAGGCCATCCAGCTCCAAGCCCCTGCCATGAACACCTCCCACTGGCCCAGGTTGCTGAGGGCCCACCAGGGTGAGGATCCAGCTGCTGGCTCCTCTGTAGAGTGTCACCCAACCTGGTCCAACCCAGCCCCTCCAGATGGGTGGCAGAGGGTCGCCAGGGCAGCCAGCTCACCCCCTGCTCCCCCCTGCCCTGCAGCAGCACTGGGGTTTGGAGCCAGACTTGGAGCTATCAAAGCTCCAGCAGAAGCAACCATCCTGACTCTGCAGCTGCAGCCACCCTGGGCACACCACCAGCACTCAGGGTGCCCCTTAGCTGGGTGCCACAAGCCCACAGTGACGGGGGAATGATGTTGAGCTGTTACCAAGGCTCATCCTGGAGCACAGCAGAGGACCCAGGCATGAAACTGCCTCCCTGCAGTACCAAGATGGGGGGAATGAACCCAGCAGAGAGCTGGGCTGGAAAGCAAAGGGGTTAGGGGGCTTGAGGAGCTCTGAGCTATGCCCAGGTGCAGTGTGGTTCAGGAGAGGTGCGAGTGGGTGAGGAAGGAGCTTTCACCATCAGCATTCTCCAAGAAGCTGCCTGGAGCATCCCACAGGGCTGTGTGGTTCAGGAAAAGGTCTTCGGTGGGGGCTGATGAAAATTCCCCCAGCTCAGGCACAGCCCAGGGCTTGCTGCTCTCCAATCACTCACCCAGACACAGCCTGACCCAGCTCCAGCCTGAGATCTCCATCCCAGCAGAGTCACTCAGCACCTCCCAGCTCCCATGGCTCCTGCCTCTGTGGAACTGGGGAGACAGAAACCAGCCAAGAGTGAGCTGCTTTGAGGGTCAGTTGAAGGAACCCTTCCTCCTCCTCCTCCTCACTTTCAGCCAAATTAGAGTGGTGAGAGAAGCTACCACACATGGGAAAGTCTCAGAGCTGGATGTTAAACTGGGGACAAACCCAACGAGAGTTATAAATTTTATTTATACTTTTATTGGGGCCCTGTTGAAGTCATTTCTGGTTTGGTGAGGGGCAGAAAGTGCCCCTGGTGGCAGCACTTTCTGAACCAGGCCCTGCTCCATAATTTCCCCAGGAACCCTTCCATGTGGCCACAACCCTGCAAGGAAATGTGTGTGTGTCCCCCCGCCCTGCATCCTGTAGCTCCTTCCCAGCCTGATGGTTTTGGTTCCAGGCTTCTGGAAAACTCAAGGACAACCACGCTGGACTTGGTGTGCTCTCAGCCAGCAGCTCTTTAGCTCACTGAAGGAAAACAGGACCAAAAAAGGAGCTTAACTAAAAGGGGCAACTGGAAAGTGGAGACTGGCAGAAGGTTTGGAGCCACAGGGATGAGGGCTGGAGGGAATCTGGAGAATTTTTGGTCAGCCTTTGAAGGCGACCAGCAGCAAAGGGCAGCCAGTGGCTTCCTGGCTGGGCAAAGAGCCTCAGACCTGCAGGAATTTCAGGTATGGCACCACCCAGCCTGGCTGCACCCAACCAGGATGTCCCAAACACAAGAGTACCGACAGCTGCCAGCCCAGGAGATGGTCAGGCAAGGTCCAGAGGACACAGTTAGAACAAAGAATGCACCCAGAACACAATAAAGGACCCAGGGAGGAGACTGCAGCAGTCCCTGGGAGGTGCTCAGAGCTCCTTCACCTCCCCTTCCCATCCAGCCATGTCCTCCTGTCCCCGTGGGCCCAGCCAAACCATGGTCAAGACGATGCAGCATTCCCACATGTGCCTTGGAGACAGGGAATGGGGCTGGTGGTGGTGCCCTGCAGCCCCTCCCAGCCTCTGGGTCAGGCTGTGGGAAGCCCCCAGAGCCCCCTGGCACTGTTTGTCACCACAGCAAAGCTCCAGAGAAGCCAACTGCTCTGTCCAGGAGGCCACTGGCACCCATGGGAATAAATCTGAGCCTTTGTTCCCTGTGACATCCCCTGGCACAGCTCCTGCTTGGCACTGGGGTGCTGCTGCTGGCAGTGGCCAGTGGATGGCTTTTAGAGAAGGGTTCAGGGAACCTCTGCAGGAGCTCTAAGTCTGGATCCTGCTTTGGGCAGAAGGTGACAACCTGCCAGCAGACACTGGGGGGTTCTCTGCTCCTCAGGGCTCATCTCAGGGTGAGACAATCCTTCAGAGTGGTCTGCACGGGCACAAAGACACCTCAGGGACGTGACAGGGAGCTCGGTGGTGGAGGTCTCATGGCTTGAATTACTCACAATTAAGGTCCAAAAAGGCTTCCCTGGCCTTAAAGATTATGGAGCTCTTGGTTCCCTCCTGCTCGACAGCCTGGTGCTGGCTGGAAGCAGCAGTTCTCTTCCAGCAGAGGTTGTGACTTGCTGGAGCAGCCTCTGAGGTCCTGCACAACTGTTTAGTGGGCACCAAGATGGGTGATTAATGACTCTTAATTTCTTCAGCACATTCAGGGAGGGTTAATTCCTGGGTTCTGGAGAGCACAGAACATCAGAATGTCATAAACCCAGGCTCATTTCAAGCAATTCCAAACCCCCTTCACCCCAGTAGGTGCAGATTGGATCCAGATGCTTTATTAACAGGCAGGATAATTAAGCAGAGCCTCCCTCAGGAGGGCTGACAGAGAGCCTTGCTCCCCAGGAAGCCTTTGTGGGCAGCTGCCTGGGGGTCTTGGAAGAGGACTTCATAAACTTGCCTCAACCTGATGATATCAGTGGTGAGGAGGAGATTCGTCTCAGTCTGGCTGAAAGCCCAGGATCAATACTGAGAAACCAAACTGCACCCTCGGCTTTGTGCTGCCATGAGGCAGCAGAGCCAGAAACAAAGCCTGCAGAGGCTGAGCTCTGCCAGGCCTGGTGGCTTCCTTCCAGCTGTGAGGACCAGGATTGGATGAGCAGATGCTTGGCTGCTGTCCTGTGCCACCTCAGGGACATGCTACAGCTTGGCTTCAGGGGTGCTGGACATGGGAGCTGAGACCCATAGCTGAGAGAGGTTTTGGTGTTGAATTTATCATAGGATAGAATCAGCCAGGTTGGAA
This sequence comes from Ramphastos sulfuratus, assembly GCA_013399055.1. Classification (NCBI taxonomy): domain Eukaryota; kingdom Metazoa; phylum Chordata; class Aves; order Piciformes; family Ramphastidae; genus Ramphastos; species Ramphastos sulfuratus. The sequence goes on along the minus strand of WBNM01018265.1, from coordinate 20,763 downwards.
GAGACCTCCAAGATCATCCAGTCCAACCTATCACCTAGCCCTGTCCAATCAACTAGACCATCACCATCCTAAGTCCTCAGCAAGTGCCAAGCCCAAGGCCCTGCAGATGGGGGCTGTGGGATGCAGTCCCAGCAGTCCCCTGGGACCCTCTGAGACTGGGTCTGGGTGGCTTTGGCTGGATGTGAAACCACCCCAGGGCTATGCAAATGTCCTCACCTGGGGTCTCTCACCTGGGGTCTCTCACCTGGGGTCTCCTGTGCAGGTGAGAGCCTGAGCCCGAGCCGTGGGGCAGCCAAGAGGAAGAAGAAGCAGAGGAGGAACCGAACCACCTTCAACAGCAGCCAGCTGCAGGCTCTGGAGAGGGTGTTCGAGAGGACTCACTACCCTGACGCCTTCGTGCGCGAGGAGCTGGCCAGGAGGGTCAACCTCAGCGAGGCCAGAGTCCAGGTGAGAGCAATGCCCTGTGCCCGGGCAGCAGCAGGGGCTGTGCCCTCTCTCCTTCAGCCTGCACACGAGCACCGTGCCGGGACGGGTGCCCAGGACACCCCTGCTGACCGCCTCCGCCCCTGCCTGCAGGTCTGGTTCCAGAACCGCCGTGCCAAGTTCCGCCGCAACGAGCGGGCGATGCTGGCCAACAGGTCTGCCTCCCTGCTCAAGTCCTACAGCCAGGAGGCTGCCATCGAGCAGCCCATGGCACCACGCCCCACCACGCTGGCACCAGAGTACCTCTCCTGGAGCAGCACCTCCCCGTACAGGTAGGCGCTGGAGGAGCTGGGAAGGAGAGGCTGTGGGACAGGCTGCCCAGGGGCTGTAGCCCTGGGGCACTGCCAAGGACGTGGGGAAGGAGCAGCTCAAGGCTTGCTCTGGGAACCCTTCCCAGGCTTCCCTGTGTCCATGCATCTCAGGGCTGGGGCTCTGCTCCTCACAGGGCTTCACTTGGCCTCACGCTGGCCCTTCTGACATTCTGGCACAGGAGGTGGCACCAGTCCCTTCCGGCTCCCAGCTCTCCCCAACCAGTCAGCCCATCTGAAATCTCAAGGCAGGGCCTCCTGGTGCATAGTTTGAGGGCTTCCCATATGCATCCAGCCACAGAAAAATGCTGAAGCCTTCCTGCTCTTGGGGGAGATGCCCAAGAGTGAGCTGCCAGCCTGGCCTGAGATGGCACAGGGCATGAGGACCCCTCACTGGTCCATGCCTCACTCCTCCCCTACTCCCTCCCCGCAGCACTGTGCCCTCCTACAGCTCCAGTGGGACTGCAACGCCCACCCAAGGGGTCAACATGGCCAACAGCATCGCCAGCCTGCGCCTCAAAGCCAAAGAGTTCAGCCTCCATCAGAACCAGGTGCCCACTGTGAACTGACCTGGGCAGAGCCCACCCCGTGGCCTCATCCGGGACGCAGAGCGGAGCTCCTGTGCCAGTCCAGGGCAAACCCACTGCCTGCACAACCCAGTGCCACTCATCCAGCGCCTCAGCACCTCTCCTCTCCTCGTCCCTCTTGAAGGCAGAGTCAGTGCCAAGCCCAGGTGGCACACCAAGCACAGCCCCACCCACAGAGCCCCCTCCCCGCAGGCTATATTTACACATTGGACCCCCGCGCCGCAGGGCAGGCACTTGCCAAGGCAGCAAGAATTTGCTTCCAAACATGGAAGGATCTTGGACTATTGGATTTGACCAATTTGGAATCTCACCCAGAGAGCCACTGGGCCTGCTCCTGCCACGGGGGCAGCACAACCATGGGGGGGTCTCAAGCCCCCCTCTCCACTGCCACTCCTCCTTCTCTTGCAGCACCCTCGGCTGAGGTGCTTGGGGGAGACTTTGCTAAGCCACTGGCTTGTCCCAGCCAGAGTTCAGGAGCTGCCTATGTTGTTGGCATCAGGCTTTGTCCCTTCCCAGAGGGGTGAGGGGGGCTGGGGCACCCCAACAGCCTCGCTCAGAGCCTGTGAGCTCTCCCACGAGCTCCAGGGAGCCTCCCCAGTCCCCAGAGGGGAGCTGGCAGCGACTCTGCGGTCCCAGGTCACCGAAGCCTCCCAGGGAAGAAGGAAATTGGAACAAGCTGTGGGGCTGGAGCTGAGCAGGCAGCTCCCAGCACTCTGTGCCAAGGCAAAGCGAGTGCTGCCTGTGGACAAAGACCTCTGGAAACCAGACCACCCTTCCCTCACCCAGTGCACAGAGCCACCAGCTCAGGTGGGTGGCCTGGATGGGGAAGGCATCAGCCCTGCTCACCTAGGGCGGCTCAGCCTGCAGCACTGGATCCAAGCACAAACACTGCAGTGGCTGAAGGGCTCCCTCCAGGTGAACGTCCTCCAGCCTGGGACATGAAGGCTGCAAGTGTCTCACCCCACCTGTCCCGAGTCCCCACCACCCCCAGGACCATCCTCTCCCTTCCCCACTGGGCTCACACTGCAGCCATCTGTGGTACCAGGACCCTCAGCTTCACCCCAAGTGGGACTCAATCAGCCCTCAGGGCTGGAGACCTGATGGGAGAAGCAGGAGGGAAGGACATGTCCTCTGGCTGGGGGTGAGCCACCCCCTCTGGCCTGCCCCCAGCCCCAGCTCTTTGCTCCATTGGTTGGGGGCAGCAGCTGCCGCCTCCTCCTCCAGCACAGGACACAGAGTGGGCACAGCCTGACCAACGCTGCCCACCTCACCCGGGGAGCAGTCACCCCAGCCTGAAGCTGTGCCAGAGGAGGTTTAGGCTGGACATTAGGAAGAATCTCTTCACTACAGGAGTGGTCAGGGACTGGCACAGGCTGCCCAGGGAGGTGCAAGACCGCCATGGCACTTGGCACCATGGTTTAGTGCCCATGGTGATGCTGGGTTAATGTTTGGACTTCATCTTGGAGGGCTCTTCCAACCTTTATGATTCTAAACACCCACCCAGTGCCCGCCCGCCCCCCCCCCGCGCCGTTTTTTGCGCCCTGCCATGCCAGAGGGGAGCACTCAGCTGCCCCATCCCACAGCGACTGCGCAGAGACCTGGCAAAAAGCTGGGACGTGCCAGGCTGGGGGGACAGCAGATCCAGCACGGACCACATCATCTGCCATGAGAAACAACGCTTGGGGCAGGGGGCCAGGGGGGTCCCATTCCCATGGAAAGCAGAGGGCTGTTGTTGTTGTTGTTGTACAGCTGAAACCACAGGGCCAGAGCCGGCATGAAAATAAACCCTAATGGGTTGCAGCTGCCCCTTCCGTCACCCTGAGCACGGCAGGCAACGAACATCCCCTCCCCGGGCATCGCTCCGCAGAGAGGTGTTCCAAACGTTCCCTCCTCCTCTGCAGCCCCCTCCTTCGCCGTGCTCTTGGCAGCTCATGGGCAGCCTGAGCCTCCCCCAAGACTGGGCACAGCTGGCAGCCGGGCAGGGGCGGCAGGACGGAGGGGTGGGCAGAAGCCAGGCTCCTCCTCGCCCCTGCTCTGCCCGTTTCAGTGAGTCGCACCCAGACCTCCCCGGGGGTTGTCTCTCTTTGTTCCTCTGCATGTGGGGGCTGGGGAGGTTTTGTAAGGTTTCTGTAAAAACAGCTCTTGTGAAATACTGGAGGAATAAATATTTTACTGAGTAGAGACCTGGCGCTGGGCACCTGGGGGCTCTGGTGCCGCTCGCTGCAGTTTCTCCACCTGCCCTGGACAGGCAGCGTGGGCAAGGGGAGCAGAGCCATCACCTGGCCACCTGCACCCTGCACGGTGGTGGCATCTCAGCTTCTCCCCAAGACAGAATCCCAGCATGGGGGTCGGAAGGAACCACCAGAGATCACCTAGTCCAACCCCTCNAGCCGGCATGAAAATAAACCCTAATGGGTTGCAGCTGCCCCTTCCGTCACCCTGAGCACGGCAGGCAACGAACATCCCCTCCCCGGGCACCGCTCCGCAGAGAGGTGTTCCAAACGTTCCCTCCTCCTCTGCAGCCCCCTCCTTCGCCGTGCTCTTGGCAGCTCATGGGCAGCCTGAGCCTCCCCCAAGACTGGGCACAGCTGGCAGCCGGGCAGGGGCGGCAGGACGGAGGGGTGGGCAGAAGCCAGGCTCCTCCTCGCCCCTGCTCTGCCCGTTTCAGTGAGTCGCACCCAGACCTCCCCGGGGGTTGTCTCTCTTTGTTCCTCTGCATGTGGGGGCTGGGGAGGTTTTGTAAGGTTTCTGTAAAAACAGCTCTTGTGAAATACTGGAGGAATAAATATTTTACTGAGTAGAGACCTGGCGCTGGGCACCTGGGGGCTCTGGTGCCGCTCGCTGCAGTTTCTCCACCTGCCCTGGACAGGCAGCGTGGGCAAGGGGAGCAGAGCCATCACCTGGCCACCTGCACCCTGCACGGTGGTGGCATCTCAGCTTCTCCCCAAGACAGAATCCCAGCATGGGGGTCGGAAGGAACCACCAGAGATCACCTAGTCCAACCCCTCTGCTAAAGCAGGCTCACCTAGATAACCCCTGGATTTCATGCCAGGCTGCCAAGCATCCTGGGATCCCCAGGCCCTCAGGGAAGGAGCAGGAGCAAAGGGGTGGGGGGCATGCAAGGAGAGGGCTCAGATCCTGCACAGTCAGCTAAAAGAAACAAAAGGGTAGGAATCAATCAGCAGCTCTTAGCCTGCAGCGTGCTGCCCAGGCAGCAGAGCACCCAGAAGCAAGCAGAAGAGGTGAGCAGGCAAGGATGGTACCAAAAGGTTCGGGCAGCCAAAGCCCAAAGGAGCTGTAAAGGAGCAGAGGTGCTGAGAGGACTGAAGCTGTGCCATGGGGAAGCTGCCCAGCCCCACAGAGGGCAACTCCACAGAGACTTCATCTCAGCACCTGGAGTTGTGCTGGTGCCCAGAGCCACAGCTGCCCTCTGGCACTCAGGGTACTCCAGGCAGGACCTGCAAAGCCCAGCCCAGGCCCCTCCAGCAGCCACAGTCCCACGCACCAGCAGCTCAACCATCCCATCCCACTGCTCCACCACTGCTCACAGACACTTCACTCATTAAGGGACTTGTGGCTCGTTAAGGTTATTTGTTCAACCTCCTGCCTAGCCCCAGGCACAGAATCACCCAAACAGCATCCTCATAACCTCGGCGTGTGGCCAAAGAGGAGCAGCCCTTTGAAGGGCATCCAGCCCTGAGCCGAAAGAGCCCTGGAAGTGGAGACCTGCAGAGCCCGGGGCAGACGCCTCCAGTGCCTCAGGGCTGCTAACCAAACGTGTCACTGATTTCCTGCCTGGACTGTCCCAGCTTCAGTTCAGCTCCCCCTGGAGCAGGAGGTCTCAGCCAGTGGTCTGCCAGCCCCCAGGAGCTCAGGGACTGCTTCTGAAGGGTCTGCAAACCAAGGGACAGACAGGCGTGGAGAGCTGCAGCTCACCTGGCAGGGTCTGTACCCCTCAGGGGAGGGACGTGCCAGGGTGAAGGCTGCCAAGGAAAGGAGCTCCGAGGCACTGTGCTTCGTCTCCTCCCTTCCCGACACGGGGATTTCTCCTCCTAGGAAGCAGCCATGGGCATACATCATCAAGCGGTGCTGCGGGAGAGCTGATCCCCACGCCCCGCAGCTTCGGGTGAGGAAAGCCGCGAGAAGGTCGTTTGCAGGGATGCCAACGAGGCTCTCCCCGTCCTGAACGCGGAGAGGTCAGAGCATCCTCCTCTCTCGCTGCCCCTCTCCCTCTGGTGGCAACCAGAAGGTCCTGAGCCCCTCCAGGTCCTGTTATCGCCACCTACCAGCTGCAGGAACTCGGACACGAGAGTAACGCAGAATCAAACGGCCCGGGACCGAAAGAACCCTAAGGACCACCTGGCCCCAGCCCCACTGGCATGGGCAGGGACACCTCCCACCAGCCCTCTGCCAGCAGCTGAGCTGTGCCGGGGCTGCGTCGCTTGGAAGGAGCATCTCACCCCTGCAGCTGCTGTTCTGCTTGCTGCTGCTTCTTCCCAAATCCCCGAAGGACGCAGCAGCAGGTGACAGAGCAGCTTTGGAGACGCCGGATGGTGGCTGCCCGCCCGGGCGGTGGCAGTCGGTGACAGTGTGGGGAGGAGAAAGGGAGCGAAAGGGGTTGCAAAGCCGAGGAGGAAGAAGGGCTCCTGCGGGCAGCCCCAGCACGGCCAGGAGCGGTGCAGAGCATCCTCTGCTCATGTGCTGATGGGCACAGGGGTGAAAGTGAGCTCCTCCTCAGCCCACGGCCCAAGAGCAGCAGAGGAGGGGCAGGGGCAGAGCCCCCGCAGCCACACGAGGGTGCTGCAGCCCCGCGCAGCGCAGCCCACGGGCGCGGACCCCTCCTGGGCGCTGCTCCGCTTCGCACACCGGGGCAGGGCCCCCCTGTCGCCCAGGGGCTGGCACCCACGCCACGAACAGGGAACATCTGGTGGCTTAGCTCCACAACCCGGCAGGAAGAATCCCGGCGGATCAAGTTTTCCTTGTGCCAACCTGGCCCTGGCGAGTGGCACAGAGGAGCAGGCAGGACAAACCTCTGGGGTGTCCAAATGCTCTTCTGGCTCTCCCGAGTGATTCTGGAGAGGAATGAGGGCGTTGATCATCTTGATCTACCTGGGGATTGGACTCGATGACCTCTGGAGGTCCCTTCCCACCCAAACCACTCTGTGACTGGCATCACAAACCACTGAGCAGGGCATGGGGGAGCCCCACATCTGCTGGAGGAAATGGAAAGGTTTGGGATGGCAGAGCGACCTGTGCCACAGGAGAGGTGCCCAAGGGGGGATCCTGATCCCAGACCCTCCAGGAAGGAAGGCCTGGATGAAGAGGAGAGACCTGGGAATGTGAGGAAGTGGCAAGCCTAAAGCTGTGGGTAGGAGGGACCCTGGTGCTGAACTGGCTGGAAGCAGGCATGGGCAAGTGCCTTGTGCTGGGGCTCCACTTGCTGCTCCCCCACCCTCAGGCAGCTCGGGCTCAGCAGGCAGATGGACAGGTCCTGGTGCTGTGAACCACACCCAGATGCCTGAGCCCCAAGCTCTGCTGCTCTGCAGCCCCAGGTGGCTTTCACACTGGTACCACCTCAGGCCAGAGCCTGGTGCGAACGCCAAGCTGCTGGCACACACAACACACCTCAACCCCCACAGACTGGGACCCACTAACCCCACTCACCTGGAGCCACAGGAGAACCTGGGCACATCCTCCCCCCACACCAGTGCCACTGAAAGAGTGTGGGAGCAGGCAGGGATGCTCTGGCTCCTCAGTCACCTCCAGCAGACACCAGGGGCACTGCCCAGGGGAGAGCCATCAGCTGCCACCCCCTCAGTGCTGGGAGAGCCCCGGTGGGGCTGTGCTGCCCAGGGTCCATCCTGCCTCCCACCCCGCTCCGCAGCGTTTCCAAAGCAGCACAGGGGTTGGGCCTCTCTGCAGCCTGCCTTGTGGCTCTCTCTGTTTGTTTTTTTGGAGGCAGGAGAGTTCAGGTTCCCAAGCTCTCCCCTGCAGCCAGCACAGCAGGGTTTATTTTCTTTTCATACAAAAGCAGCAAGCAGAGCTCTGTGAGTAACCTCAGCTCCCCTGAGCAGGGCACCAGCCCCAGGCACCAAGCAGGCTGTTTAGGAGAGGCTGAAGGAGCTGGCAGCTCTGGGAGCTTGGGGGGGTTCTGCTGCCCCACTTCCTCCTTTGCACGCCAAAAATCTCTGCCTGAGCTACATTTCTAACCACAGCAACATGCACTGGAGAGAGTCCATCTTGCAAAGACACTGCCTTCCTGATTGGAAAGCATAAAGCACAAGGGAGAGGGAAAAAAACCCCAAAAGCTCTACCCAGGGGAGTAGTTTTGTCCACCTCAGCAGAGACACTGCTGGGGCAGCACCTCCCAAACACCAGCAGCTGAAGGAGACAGCAGCAAACCAACAAAGGGTGCCCAGTCCCCAGCAGCCTGCAGCAGAGAGACTGAGCGGTGTCTGCAGCTCCTCTGCAAGTCAGAAGCAGAGAAATGAGAATGACCACATCTTACCTGGGCTGCTCCAGCCCAGCAGCTTGCTGGGACAAAGCACCTCACAGCACCAGGCTGCTCTGGGGGAAGCAGCACGGAGGAGGTTTGGGTGAACACTGAGGTTTGGTGCACGCTGCTGGCCTGGGAAGGTGCAGCTGAGCAGAGCTCCCTGGCAAGCCACAGCTTTGCTGAATTTGAAGGATCAGCACCAATAACACACACCTGGGAAGGAGCTTCCTCCGCAGGGCAGCTGAGTCCTGGGGTGAGGAGCTGCTCTTTGGGGGTACTGCAGGCTCTGCAGTGGGGTTAGCAAAGCCCCCTGCAGCTGGGGATCCATCCCACCGGGGCTGAAGCCAGCTGCTCCCCAGCTGCAGCTGCCGAAGGAAGGATGGAGCAGAGCACAGGGATTTATTTTTATTGGGAATATTTGCTTCCTGCCACCAGGATGCCTGTGCAGCAGCAGAGACATGTATAGAGCTGGAGAACTTGTGCACCATGTGAGGAAGAGGAGGCACGTTAGGAGGGGTGTGCATTGCCCAGACATCTGCTGAGCTGCCTAAATGAGAAGTGACCAAAGCAGTGAAGCTGCAGCTCTGCCCACCCTGCCCACATGGTGGGCCCTGTGCTCCCCATGGCAGAGCTCTTTGCTCCAAACCCCACCCCACAGCTTAGCCCAAGGCCACCTCTGCGCTGGGCTCAGGAGTTACTGGTGCAGAAGCTGCTACCCAGGATGGGCAAGGCCCAGGCCTGGCATTTCACCCCATGCCTTGTGCTCAGTGAGGTCTCAGCAAGGGCACCTCCAAGGGCAGCGGGGGTGAGAGAGCAGTTTTGGTGCTTGGCACAGCTGGAAGCCCCCTCTGCTACCACCCATCTCTGCTGACCAAGAGACTTGTGGGGCCCTCATGATTTTCCCTTCCTGATTCAAAGGGTGTCCTTGACCAAGGGGACAGGGCACATCTTCCCCTTCCCAGTTCCAAACTGGCCAGAGAACCTTTTCTCCTTCAGTGCCCTCCTCCTTGAGGAGCAGTGCAGCAGCTTGCTTCCTTGGCAGGACCGAGCCAAACCTACCTCTGCATTCCCTTCATGCCCCGCAGAGAGCTGTGCCCCTTCTCTTTGGTGACTTCCCTGCCCAATTTCCACAGCACAGGGACTTCACTGAGGCTGCACTGAGCATCCCTGGGGCACAGGTGGCATCCCTGGGGCACACACCCCATGCCCACCCACATTGGTGCACACTCCCATGCATCACGCAGCCCAGCTGGAGGGACCAGGATGAGGGGGTCGGGACGGTGGGGCTCAGTGGGCGTTACCAGTACGGGGTGGTGGCAAGGAGGATCTGCAGAGCCATGGAGAAGCAGGGCAGCTGTGCCAGGCTGTAGGCCACGGAGCGCGTGGGGGCCCTGAGCTGCAGCAGGTAGGCAGTGGTGTGGGCGATGCGCCCGGCGCAGAAGGTGAGGAAGTGGATCCTGGCCACTGCCGGGCTGGGACCCAGCAGGGAGTAGATGGCTCCGAGGAAGAGGAAGGGGAAGATGTTCTCCATGTCGTTACGGTGGGCCCTGAAAGGCAGAGAAGGTTGCTCCTCCCCACCAGGCTGCCCTGCTGGCTGCCATCCCTCCCGTGCCCACCCAAAGACTCAGGTGCCCCACACACACCCGGGCAGCAGGGTCCCACCCCCATCTCTGTCCCCTGGGATGCTGCGCTCCAGGCCGGGGACAGCTTTGCTGTGGCAGCTCCAGGGTTGGAGCCCTTAAACGGAGCAAAACAAACTGCCCAGGGAGCTCGAAGCTGGCACAGCTCCTGTTGCTGTCGCAGCGATGCCAGGAGGGCTCGGTGGGGATGGGAGTCTGCAGGGGGAGGAGTTGCAGCCCCTGCCAAACCCCGGAGCATGAAGGGGAGGTGCAGGAAACTCTCTGCTCCTGACCAGACAGTCTTAGGCAGAGCCAACTCCTTTCCAGACACAAGGACAGGCTTGCCTACCCCCAGCCCCCTGCCCAGGGCCCCATCTGCCATCCCTTGACAATGTCACACCTGTGGGTACCACCCCAAACCCCTCCCGGGGCCATGAGGATGAGGACACTGCTTTGGGGTCAGCAGTGCTGGGACAGGGCAGCTGCCAGTGTGTGTGTCCCCCCCAATCCTGCAGCAGCCTCAGCCCAACAGCCCCTGGGGATTGGGGGTTCAGCAGGGCTGGGAGGGCAAACAGGGAGGAGGAAGGGGAAAAAAAAAGGCCAATTCTGGTCCCAAATCTGAGCTGTGGCCAGGAGCCTCTCTGGGAGGTAAGGAGGGAACCTACCTGCCCTGCCCTGGCTCTGCTCCCCTCCCGAGGGCACCTGAGCATGAACCCTAACATCAGCCTTGCTGAGGGCAATGCCTCAGGCTTCCTCTGCCCTCCCCAGGGCTGTGGACGGCCAGCCTGGACCAGCTCCTTGTGCTGTAATTGCCCACGTCAGACTCCAGACCCCCCCCAGGGCCTGGCAGCAGCTCCAGTTCCGTACTCCTATGGAAATTCACTTTTCTGACTAACCAGAGGAGGAGGAAGAGGAGGAGGATGATTATGGTCACTGCTATTTTCTTTTTCCTAGCAAGGAAACAGCTCATTTGTCATCCTCCCCCTTCTCCTCCTCCCCCTGGGAGCCCGGGGACTAGGTGGCACTGGGTGGTTTTTGGAGCAGACCTTGCAGGCAGTGGGAGGGGAGTGCTGAGGTCCTCACTCCCCACCCACAGCAGAGCTGGTGGCTGAGGGCTCGGTGACAGCCAGGCACAGCTCCAGCCCCTTCCCTGCACTTCACCAGTGGCCCAGCCCAGCACGAGGGGCACCTCCTCTGGGTGAGGGGCAGGGGGGGCTGCAAACCAAGCTTGGGGCTGATTCTCCCATGTTTTACTTCTCAGACACTGTGAGCCCCGTGGCAGAGGGGAAGGATTCAGATCATGCCCAGATCATGCCCAGACTCTTCCCAGCCCCCAAAGAGGGCAGCTGCACACAGCACTGGGGCCAGGCACACAGCTCCTGCCCAGGCTGTGCAGGGATCTGTTGGAGCAGAGCAGAAGCAACCTTTGGGTGTGAGCATGGGACAAGCCCTTGGGGGCTTGCAGGACTTTGGGCACCTAGGAATGAGTTTGTGCGGCATCAGCTGCTGGAGCCAGTCCTGGGTCCCTCCACAGGTCCTTGCCCAAGCACAGAATCCCAGAACCATGAATTCTGGGGTTGGAAAAGCCTTCCAAGATCACTGACCCCAACCATCAACCCAACACCACTATGGCCACCAAACCCTGTCCCCAAGGGCTGTGGCAACACCGTTCTTGTGCACCACCTCCCTGTGCCAGTCCCTGCCCACTCCTGCAGCGCAGAGATTGTTCCTAATCTCCAACCTAAGCCTGCCCTGGCACCATGCTCCTGTTAAAGATTAAACTGCTCTGATGTGCAGGGTCCCACAGCACAGCTCCAGCCACCCCTTCCCTCATTAAGGAGCCCTTCAGCTTCCCCCTGCAGCTGCCAGGGATGGCCCCGTGGCACAGGCAGTGCCAGCCCCACGGTACCCACCTGCGGCAGCGCTCCACGTCGGGGTCCTGGCGGCAGAACTGCAGCCCCCCATTGCGCAGGGCATCCTCAGGGTTGGCAAAGGCCTGCAGGAGACAGCACCAGACATGGGCACTTACCCTGGGGCTGCAGGAGCTTCGCCCCTCATCTTTAAGACCTGTGGGGGTCTCTCCCTGCCCTGGTCTCTCCCCACCCTTCACAAACACAACTGCCCTTGCGCGTACGTGGGCCTGGGGGTCAGACCTGGCACCCACCAGGAGGTTTCCCCTCTCTCTGGGGAACCCTGCCCTGCCCTGCCCTGCCCTGCCTGCCCTGCCCTGCCCACTGAGCGGGTCTCACGGCAGGGGCTGAAGGGAGCTGCAGCCTGATCCCAGTCCACTGCTCCCCATGAAACCATTTAAAGGAGACTTTGCCAACCGCCAAATGAGATCGCTGCTGGCAGACACCAAACGTGGCCCCCAGAGGACCACCTGGCTGGGTCACCCTGACCAGGAGGAGCACTCCCGGGCTGGCTTTTTGGCAGTGACCCTGTGACTGCAGCCAGCCCCGAGGAAATCAGATCCTGCACTAATAAACTTACAAATAGCAATGATTTATGGCAAGTCCCCAGCTCAGCTCGGAGGCTGCTCCCCAGGCACAGGCAGCAGCCTGGTCAGGACCCTGGTGCTGTCTGCAGTCACTTACAGACTGTGCCAGGGCTGGGGCATCGTGGGGAGAGAAGCCAAACGCCAGCCCCAGTGACACTGGAGCACAGAGACCACTCTCAGCGTGTGGGCTGAGGGCAGAAACCTCTCCCTCCTGCAGCTGAAATTCATCAAGCACTTCAGAACGGATCTTACTCTGCCATGAGTTCAGTCTGGGTTGTGGGTGCTAAAGATCCAGCCCAGCCCTACCCTTGCCAGCAGCTCCTGGTGCTCCCCTGACTTCCCCCTGTGCCCAAGAGCCATTTCCTCCAGCTATTGTTTGTGCTCCCCAGACTTGCTGCTCTCCTGCAGAGCTCGCACAGACACCCAGCCCCGGGAAGCTCCGACGCTTTCCGCTTCACTGCAAGTAAAAACCTTGTTGCAAAGATTTCCTCTCAAGCCTCTTTCCCCCTTTTTTCCCCTCCAGGCCCCAGTAAATGAGCTGCGAGCAGCCTGCTCCCAGCGGCAGCTCACCTGCGTGTGAGACCTGAGCCTGCTGTTTGGGTTAGGAGTCAGAACTCATAAACATCAGGCTACGGATGGTAGAAACAAACAGAAAGAGCCAAAGAGAAGTGAGATATTTATCTGCCGCAGCTCTGGAGCATGTTTGCCTTTCAACTCGGCTCCAAGAGAACTCAGCTTGCTGCAGGAAATCTTTGTTGGCCTTCGCAGGACTAAAGAGAAGCCACCGAAGCAGAAGGGGGCGGGGGGAAGGGAAAAGGGAGAAGGAGGCAAAGTGCCTCTCACCTTCTTTCGGAGCCTCACTTGCCCTGTGATGATGGCAACGACGAACATCTTGACGATGAGGATGGTGCTGTAGAAGGCGAAGGAGAGCAGGACCTCGTTCTGCAGCATGCTGGGGACGCTGCCGCTCGCCTACTCGCAGCACCGGGAGCCGGCGGAGATCTCGCTGGTGCTGGGCTCGGGCTGTGTGAGAGGGCCAGGATCAGCCACGCTGGAGCAGCCCCAGGCACCGGTTCTCTCCCCAGCCCCGGCGCGGCCCCGGCAGGCTGAGAGCCGCTGGGCAGCCGAGCCCGGAGCAGGACGTCTCAGGCTGCTTCTGCCCCTCACGCCCTGCCGCCACAGTTCCCAGGCTGGGACACAGCCCCCTCGTCCGTCTGGGCCGTGGTGAGACTCGGCCTGGGCACGGCTCAACCTCTCACCTCCCAAACGCAGCCCACCAGGATCCCCCTTCCCCATGCCCCATCCTGCTCGTGCCCAGAGGGATGGAGCTGCACTGAGCATCCCTCGCCCAGCCAGGCGCTGCTCACCCATGGGCAGGAGCTGAAGAAGGAGGAGTTAGGAAGAAGGTAAGCACCTACCTCAGGCACGTCCAGCGCCGTGCTCTGCTCTCCCTCTGTCCCGGATCCCTCAGCCCACTCCTCTGCGGCCACGCTTCCAGTAGCCGCAGTCCCGCCCAGCGCCGGCGAAGCGCCGCAGGCAGCCACAGCCCTCCCCTGCCCAGCCACCTGCCCAGGGGTGGGCACAGGCTCCTCGCCCCGCCGGTGCCCGTCACCAGGAGTGGCCAGCCTGGAAGCACCTGGTCGTGGACCGCAAACCCCAAAACTGCAAGCGGGAATAAGCCCTTCCCCCCGCTCCAGTCTGGACCCCCAGAGCCCTTGTGCCGCCGAGCTCCGAGGGGCTGGGTCGGGGCATTTGGACCTCGCTCTGCAAAGTGCCATTTGAATTTGGAGCTGGCTCTTGCCAGCCACTGGTGAACAAAGAGTGGGCTCGAAGCTGTGCAGGCAGCTGAGCTGTTCTGCCACTGCAAACCTTTAACTCCTCCTCCCCCAGCCGTGGCCCCGGGGCTGGCAGCAGCAAACCTGTGAGCTGGAGCACGAAGGCTGGCAGCAGCTCTCCAGGGCTGTCAGTGCTGAAGGCTGAATTTGGGGTTTGGTTCCTTGAGAAAGAGAATGGGGAAAAAAACCTACCAAAAAAACCATCCTTACTTCAAGGCAACGGCAGCTGCCAGAGGTGGCTGGGCAGGGCTCCGAGCCAGAAGCCTCCTTGGGCTCAGCACCTGCCACCTGGCTCTGCAGTCTTCATCTGCCCCTGCCTCTCCCTCTGCACAGCTCTGCTGCCCTGGTGCTGCCAGCCCACAGCTGCCACCACTCACCAGGATGCCACAGCTCAGCTCCAGGACACCCAAGAGTGCAGAGGCTCTGAGGACTCCACACTCTTGGTTCCAGGAGGTGGTTGGCTGCTGCTGGTCACCACCAGCCTGGCGTCAGGGCGGCTGCAGGGCAAGTCCCAGCACAGCCCAGCAGTGAATGCCTCCAACGGGCTGCTTCCCAGAGCTGGGAATGGGGACAGAGCACACCACAGCCGTGTGGGTGCATCCCGGGCCCCAGGCCACCAACCTGCCTCCAAGCCCACTCAGATCTCCTCGAGCTCAGCAGAGGATTACCAGCACCATCAGGCCAAGCATGAGCAGCTGGTGGCAAACTACAGCCCAAACCCTGCTCCCTCCAGAGGGATCAAGCCCAGAGCAGGGAAGACCTTGGTCCCCAAAGGTGGAGTGGTGCAAGGGCCAGCCCAGCCCTGCAGCAGGCACCAGACTTTCTCCAGCAGCCCCTTGCCCAGCTCTCCTGGGAGCCTGGGCCGGGGCAGGCAGGCAGAGCCCTCAGCAGCACATCAGAGCCTCCCTGGAGCTGCTCCAGTTTGCACCAGCTGAGGATCCAGCCCGGGGGCTCTGCAGCTCTTTTTCCTTCCTACACCTCCTCCCCCTCCCGAGGCTGCCCACACGCCTCACTGAGCAGCAGGAACAGCCTGGTACCACCTGCAGACAAGTCAGGACTCCTTCTGCCAGCCACTTGCTCCTCAGCATGACTCGGCTTGAGTGGGAGCCCTGGACAGCTGGCACCAGCAACTGGCACGAATTGAAACTGAAGGGAGAGATGGAGCAGCACAGTTTGGCTGGGCACAGCCCCCCAGGGCAGCCCCAGGCAGGGGTGCTGGATGTGCTGGGTGGGTTCTGGGATGGATAAAATCCATGTGGGCAGAGAAAGTTTGTGTTTGTGGGGGTCCTTTTCCTGGTGTCTGTGCACTTCAGACCCTTTCACCACCACAGGGAGCCGAGGGACATGGCTGGCAAGGCAGCACATGTGGGCATGGGGATGGGGGGCAGACGGTGCCTGCCAAGGCAGGTGCAGTGCTCCTGGAGGGTGAGGGATGAGGGTGAGGAGTCTCACACAAGGCAGGACACACCCACAGTGGCACCTTCCTGGCTGCAATCAGCTGTCAGCAGCTCAACCACCTCACTAACCCTGCCAGGAGCAGCCTGGTAATGGTCATGGTAATGTTAGTGCTTGGTCCTCCTCCACCCACCACAGCCTGCCAGGGCAGGGCCATTCCTTGCCCCAGACATGGTGCCAGGGGCAGTTGTCTTCCACCTACAAGCTGTGCCTTGAAGCCTCTGGCACGAGGGGACTCACCCCAGGACCAGACCTACCCAAACCCAGCTCCACCAGCAGAAAATGCTGCGTTTGGGGCAGAAATGGTTGGCAAGAGCCAGGCCTGGGCTCCACGGGGTTTGGTGAGCAGGAGCTGTGGGGAGCAGAGGGAGGCTACTGCTGGAGGAGGAACCCAGCTGCAGGGACAGAAGGAATGAAAACCTCCTGGGAGATGCTTGAGAAAAGCACTTTACAGCAGCAGCCTCTGACAGAGCCCTGCTGGGGACCTGAGCAGCTCAGTGGCACTCCAGGATTACAGCTCCTGTAATCCTGGAGTTGCCATTACAGCTCCTGTGTTGCCATGCTGGAGAATCTCCTGGTGCCAGCTCCACCAGAGGGTTGGTTGTGTAAGGAAGCTCTGGCAGTGGGAGCAGGGCCAGGCCTGCTGGGATGGCACAGTCTGGGCTCCAGCCTGGCCTCAAAGGGCAGAAGAGGCTTTGGGCAATTACAGCTCAGACTTTCTCAAATTTTCCCAGGTGAGCAATTCCAGCCCACAGCCTGGGCTGAGCAAAGGGCCCGAGGGGACCACTCCAGGCTGGAGGAGCCAGGCAGGCGGGTGGCACACCTCCAGCCTGCACCCACGTGCTGCTGCAGAAGGGGCAGAGCCCAGCTGGGATCCTGCCTGCCCAGGGCCCACAGCTCCCAGCATGTTCTGCCGTGGGCACTGCTGCCTCTTCCCTGCCCTTTCCTCCTGCTGCTACCAGCACAAAGCCCTGGGGTCTGCAGACGTGCTCTGCCCCAGCCACCCCAGACTGCATCCAGTTCTGAGCACTGCAGTATAAGAAGGACATTGAGGGGCTGGAGTGGGCACAGAGAAGGGCAATGAAGCTGGTGAAGGGTCTGGAGAACAGGACTGGGGAGGAGCAGCTGGGGGGGTTTAGTCTGGAGGAGGCTGAGGGAGACCTCACTATAGCTCGATAGCTCCCTGAGAGGAGGCTGTGGTGAGGCTGCTGTTGGCTTCTCCTCCCAAGTAACTAATGACAGGACAAGAGGAAATGGCCTCAAGCTGCACCTGGGGAGGTTTAGGTTGGAGATCAGGAACAATTTCTTTGCTGCAAGAGTGGTCAGGGATTGGCACAGGCTGCCCAGGGAGGTGCTGGAGTGCCCATCCCTGGAGGTGTTCAGGAATCAAGCTGTGGCACTTCAGGACGTGGCCCAGTGCCCGTGGAGCTGGTGGGTAGAAGGTTGGACTTGGTCTTTTCCACTCCTAACGAGTCTCTCATTCTGTGAGCTCCTGCCCTTGGCTGCACCCAGCCCTGGCAGATCTCTGGTGCCCAGGGCAGGTTGTGCTGCTCCTTGCAGTGGCTTGGAGGGCAGGTGTGAGCAGTTTGGGTGCTGCAGGTGCTGCAGCTGTGTCCTCTCCTCAGCCAGCATGAAAAGCCAGAGCATTGTGGTGCAGCTTCTCCCCCAAGGCATGAGATCCCCTTGCTTTGCCTGCAGCCTCCATCTCCCACCCCCTGGGCTCCTCACTGCTCCTTGCAGCATGGCAGAAGATGCTGCAGAGGCACCCAGCAGCAAAGCCACCACCATGAGCATCTCCTGAGGCAAACTGAATGCTTCAGCCCTTGGCAAACTGGGGCAGATCCCCTCTGGTTTGCATTTTGCAGTGACTGTACTGGAGCTATCCAAGAGGCATCGAGCATAAGGAATGTGGGCTCAGACTCTCCCCAAGAGCCCTTCATGCTCTGCAGCCCAGCTGCCTGCAGCAGGAGAGGCCCAGGGCAGGGGTGCAGCAGCTCCGGGTCTCAGGCAGAGGAAGCTGCTGCTCCTCAGCCAGCTCTGGGACAGGGACCAGGCCCAGAGCCAAATGAAAGGCAGTGACATCCTGCTGCCTTCTCCCCCCAGCTCCAGCCCCCATCCCTCCCCACATGCTCCCAGGCTGCTGCCCTGCTCTCAGCCACCCTCCTGCCCCAGACTGTCCTGGGCTGGCTGCAGCAGTCCCTGCACCCCTGGCCGCTGTGGCACAAGAAGGTGCAGCAGGCTGGGAGCAGGCAGGAGGCAGATTCTCTGCCCCTGCTGTGAGCCCCAGAGGGATCCACCCCTGGACTTTCTCTTAGAGGAAACAATTCCTTGGCTGTGCTGCTCGGTGCCTTCAGGGAGAGGGGCTGAGGAAGTAATTTCTCCCCTCTCCTGCCTGCCCCCCCATGCCCCAGCTGGCTCAGAAGCTGCCTTGGTAGGGCTGCACCTGCCACTGCTGCCAGAGGGCAAAGAGTGGGCACAAAGCTCAGGGGGTGAGGGAAGCTGGCACCTTGCACCCAGCCACACCACAGCAGCTCCTGATGTGTTTCTCCTCCCAAGCACCAGAGCCCATCAGCTGTAAACAACAGGCAAAAGCTAAGGATGTTATTGCCCATAAAGAGGGAGTTTCCCTGACAGGCTGGGACAGAAAGGAAAAAAAATCTGCTGCCAAAAATGTCAGAGCTGGAAACATTTCCCAGGCTCCAGCTCTGCAGGGCTACCGAGGCAGCAGAGGCTGTCTGGGGGATGCTGTGCAGCAGGAGCAGAGGCAAAGGGTGCTGAGGTCCTGCCTGCACACCTGAGCTCCAGAGAGCTGAGGGCATCTCACAGGCTCAGGAACAGGGCTCCAGAGACAGCAGCCACGGGCCCAGGTCTCAGCCTTATGGAGATGTTCAGCAGCAGAGGAGCAGCTTCAAGGAGGAAAGCAGAAGACCCCAGGGTGAGCTTTCCCTTCCTCAGTGCCTGGCCAAGGGCTGTCAGCTCCTGCTGTGCTCATCCACAGGGCTCTGCTCCCTCTCACAAGTGCAGAGGAGCCCAGCTGAAGATCTGAGACCTTTCTTGCCAGGTGGGTGCCTCTCAGCTCTGTTAGCCCTGGAGCTCAGAAGAGCAGCAGGTGTCAGAGATCATCCCTTTGGAAGCCTTCTCTCTCCTCTCCCCAGCACAAAAGCAGCATTTCCAACCTGTCACAGAGACATAGTTGAGGAGGGAATGGAAGGGTCAGCACTTCCTTGCCTGTGCCTGCCCCCAGCTGAGAGTGGCTGCACCATCCTGGTGACACCAGCTCTGGGGACAGCCTCCCTCGTGGCCCTGCCCTGGAGCTTCACTCACCGCACTGCTTCCCACCCCCCAGGCTCTCCCTGTCCCCTCCATCACCCCCAGACTAAACAGCAGCACCAAACAGCAGCATTTCCTCCCAGCCCACTGCCAGCTCCTGTTGCACATTGCCTTTAGCAGCCTTGCTCCTCTCCTGCAGGCTCTCCCTGCTCCAGCCAGGCCCTCAGCAGGAGGGTGCTGAGCTGCCTGGAGCAGCAGGCAGGAGACATGCAGGAGCCAGAGCTGCTCAGCAGGCTCAGCTTCAGGGCTGAGTCCCCCTCAAGCCTGCAGCTCCAGCTGCAGGTGGGAACTCTGCCTGTGGGCTGCTGGGGGATGCACAGCACAGCTGCTGGGCTTGCTCCAGCACCCCAGCAGCCAGCAGGAAGGTGGCCCAAGTCTCAGCTCTGATCTTGGACACCCTCCCCATGGCCAGCCTGAGAAGAGAGAGTTCTTCAGCTGCCTTATTTACACCCCCGCAATTTTGGGGGGCTTTTGCTGGTGCTGCTGTCTCAGCTTACAGTGGTGGGAGCCTGCCCCAGGCTACTGTCATGTCCTGAGGCAGCAGAGCAGGAGATAAGGAGAAGGGAATGGAGCTCCCACCCGAAGCTGAGTTAGGCAGGGCCTATTTCCCAAAGCCACAGTGAGGAAAGGGAAGGGATTGTGGGACCACACGACACCCCCAGAGTGACCTCCTGACTTTCTCAAGAGCAGAACTTGGCCTCAGTGGCACAAGGAAGCAGAGAAACCTCACCATGGTACTCCCTAGGCAGTGATGTCTGGGTTAGCTGTGCTGAGATTTTCTTCCCTGCCTGAATCATCCCTCAGCAGGACCCTCCTCAGGTCCCAGGCTTTGATTGCTCTCCTGGTTTGCAGGCTTTGTCCTCGTGTCCATGATGTGTGCCCTGAAATCTGCTCCACCTTGGTCCTCTGCAGCCCTCCCCGAGGAGATCCATGCTCAGCAGCAGCATTCCCAAAGCAGCAGCAGCAGCTCTCAGCACAGCACATTTCTGTTCCAACCGTGCCAGCAGCTCCACCTCTTACAGCTTTACCACACCCACAGTGACCCTCGCCCCTCTTTACAGGGCACTCCTCCATGCTGCCCATTTTCCCAGCTGTGCTTTCTCCATCCAGCCCCGAGGTGTGGAGATCTCCAGCACAGGACTGCCAACTGCTTTCACCCCTTGCACGCTGACCACCCCTCTGCCCCCTCACAGCTCATTCCTCTCCTGAGCAGCACAAGAGCTCTGAGGGGGCTGGGATGACTCCACACCAAGTTATTTAGTGCTCTGGAGGGGCTACTCCCAAACTGCAGGAATTCCTGCTATGCTCCTGCAGAAGACAGCCCTGGGACACTGCAGTTATCCAGCACAGATCTGCCCTGCTCATCTCTCTTCCTCCGGGGCCCTTCCACACCCCCCAGCAGGGTCTCCTCTCACTGTGCTCTTTGCAGGGATTTAAAATTGTTCTTCAGAGCACGTCCAGCTCCTTCCAGCACAGGCTCCCAGCTCCCAGGCACACATTTCAACAATAGCTGGAAGCTGAAGCCCTGCACACAACCTTCCTTGTAGCAGAGGACATTTTTCTTCCTGTTAGATAAGAGCTCCTGGAAAAGGAACCTGAGATTCTTTACAGTGAGGGTGCTGAGACACTGGCACAGGTTGCCCAGGGAGGTTGTGGAGCACAGAATGTGATCTGAGATCACGTTTGGTGATTTTGTGCCCCACAACCTCCCTGGAGGTGTTCAGGACCAGGTTGGATGAGGCCTTGAGTGACCTGTGCTAGTGGGAGGTGTCCCTGCCTATGGCAGGGGGCTGGAACTGGATGATCCTTGAGGTCCCTTCCAACCTTTCCCTTCTATGATTCTATGATCCCTTCCTGACCCTCTGCCCTAGCTGCACCAGAGTGGTTCTGTCTCCACAGCTACTGCATGGCACTGATCCTTCCCAGCTCCCTGACCACCATCACTCACCAGGTCCTCAGAGCACTGCAGCTGGGCACTGCAGGGATGGAAGGACTAAGAGACCCAGGAGCTGGTCCTGCTGAAGCAGAGTGACACACTGCTGGCCACTGCCACCCTGCCTGAGCAAATGGGGGAAGCAGCAAATGGTCACCTGCTGAGCCTTCTTGTCCCCCCTTCACTCAGGTGTGAGATGCAGACAGGAGCAGCACCAGCA
>WBNM01018264.1:0-23448 GCA_013399055.1 Ramphastos sulfuratus | reverse complement strand
TCTATGATTCTATGATTGTAGGAATAGGACAAGAGACAATGGTTTCACAGCATTCTCAAGTTATTAAAAAGAAGAGTTGAAGCCATAGAGGAATCAAAGATGAAGTCCCAAACTAAATATCCAAAGTCACTTACTACTTCTGGTGTGATGTGCGACAGTACGTTTGTGGAGAAACTAAAGTTCAAGAGCACTGAAGTCCTCATTTATGGCTCACCTACAGAGACCATCCATTTTCTTGAGACCCCCATCGTTTCCTGCACTCTGGCTAGCACTTTGAATTAACACAGCAATTTTATGAGATTTAACCTGCAGAAGTGACACTGTAGGTGTGAACTTACTCTCCATATTTGACTGCTTTATGAAGAAATAGAGTTCATCTGTCAACTGTGTAAGATCTGATAATCCAACCTCTCAGAAGTGCTGCAGCAGGGAAGTGAGAATCAAAACATAAGTAGTTGGTCATCCAGCAAAGAAGCATAAAGATTAGACATGTCCAGCTGAGCCACACATATAGAAAAACAAAGCCAGCTGGGTAGCACATGACAGTAGAGAAAAAAATTTACAGTCCTTTTCTGGGGGCCACCACACAAAATAGCTCATCCATGAGCATTCATCTTCTCTTTTTTTCTGCTATTAGATACACAAGATGAAAATGCTTTCAGCTGACCAACCTTTCAGCCCTACAGTCCAGTTCCAAGGAAAATCTACTACCTGTCTGTAGAGCTAATGGTGACAATGAAAGGACTGGATCTGACTTAAAATGGAAGTCCCTGGGTCCTCCTAGAAAACGTCCCTTAAGAAAAGCCTGACCTGCAATGACACAGAAGTGCCACATTCTCCCTAATTTGTCATATCAGAGCATCAGTCACTGACTGTCTATAAGTGGATCTTCTCAACACCATTATGTTTTCTACATACACTACTGTATGGCAGTATCAGGCCATGCTAGTAAGAAATCCTAAGCAGCTGCTAGTGTGGACTTTCCCAAGAATGCACTTTTGGTCCTGCATACCTGGGGTGAGAGGAACATGGCTACTGGATCAATCTGACAGCAGATTTGCCCCAATAACCACTGTAAAGGCTCTTGACAAGCTCCTTGTTTCTTGTCTACTAGAAAGGAGCGAATGCTCCCTCTTCATTCCCATTTTCTTTACCTTTTCTCTGCCCTTCAAACCAATCTCAATTCCACCTGCTCTGCCCATTCTATATTTTCTCCACCTGTTCTTCTCCCTCCCATCCTTTCTTCTAAAGCAACTGCCCTTGTTTTTCTGCTTGCTTTCTTTCCCAGCAAGTGAGTGGCAGCAGCAGTGACTGCTTTGCAGGCTGCGCCTCCACTCCCTCACTTCATTTTCCTACCAGTCCAGCTCAGCAGTTCCGCCTCAGCGCTGCTCTCCAGAGACTCCCACGGCAAGGAGCAGCCTCGGCTCTTGCCTCTCAAGAAGGGAAAGCATAGCAAGGAAGCGAGTGGCCACTGGAAGGGGAGAAATCTGTCATATTTGCTGCAGTCAGCCATTTTAAAGGTCATAGCAGAGAAGCCCTCCCCTCTGCCTGCCAACTCGGAGCTGTCACCGGTGTTGCAAAGCAAAAGCCTCTGAGTAAGAGACCAATGTTCCCTGTGAGCCACTACTTCCTTAAAATAGGACCAAGAGAATGAGTAAGCTCAGCAAGGAGAGGGAAAAAAAAAAAGTGATAGGAACAGCCAGGCTCTCAGCCAGCACCGTGCTGAAAGCAAGAATGAGGTGGTAACAGCAAACCAACTATGTGCTGTATTTCTCTGTGAATGACTCATGCCTCTAAAGAAACAATATGGTAATAGAGAGGATCCCATCAGCTCAGGTCTTTTCCTTCCCAGAACCATTACAGAGACAAAAGCTGAGCACTCTGGTCACAGAGATGCTCAAACCACAGAGCTGATACACACCTGAATATGTCTGTGACAGCAGTGCACACTCAGCCACCTTTCCTGGTTTTGGCATTACCAAGGCACTCAGCTGTAAGTCAGGTACTGCACATACAATGTATGAAGACAGCCCTTGTAAGTGAAACATAAAACAGGATGCTGCAGAAGTACACACAACAACAGTGATTACTGGCATGGTGCATTTTCTGTACAGTGGTTTGGCTTCCATTCATTAATTCATCCTTGTTATGAACAGCAATCAGCTAAAACAGCAATAAAACTCNATTCATTGGGGCAGGGGTGACACCCAGAACCACTACACTCACTGGCAATGTGATGATCTCCTCTACTCATAGATTTACTCTTAAACTGATCCTAACTTGCAAATGGCTCACACAGCTCCTCCATTTATGTACAACAGCTACTGCTGTCAGGCATAACCCTCCTTGCTCAGGCAATTTCTGATGCAAACTTGTTGAGTTCTGTCTTGTCTTCACTGACAAGTACTGGGAACAGGAAGGAATGGAATGTGCAGAGAATAGTCTCAACTATGTCTTAAGCTGAAGACCAAAACCACAACATGCCCACATTGCTGGAAACAGTGCCCAGAGTGACCATCCACAGCTCCCAACCAACAGTAGAAGCAGTCTTAGGATATGAGAGCCTAGTCTTAGCTGCATCCTTACTGCCTTAAGCTGTCTCTGATGCAATGTAAAAGGCTCTGTATCCCAGTGAAATGTTCACATTGCATCACTTTGCCAACTTTAGAAGACACACCTTGTGAGCTCCTCTATAATCCAAACCTCAACGATTTCTCACACATAGTAGAGCAAGACCAGAATTATTAACTCCCAAAACTACAGCTGGTTTCCAGAAAACTTCTGGCATGAAGTAACTCAAACTGTTCTCCTGAATCACTATCTCTTCTTAGGGAGATAATGACCAAAAATGCTGCTCAGCACAAAGACCTGAAAGGATTCCAACAGCACACCATATATTGGGTAAGGTTATACCCATGATCAGAGGTGTAGATCACCTTCCCTATGCAGGCAGGCTGCAAGAGCTGGGACTATTCAGCCTGGAGAAAAGAAGGTTCCAGGGAGACCTCATAGTGCCCTTCCAATATCTGAAGTCAAGCTACAAGAAAGCTGGGGAGAGACTTTTTACAAGGTCTTGTAGTGACAAGATGAAGAGAAATGGCTTTAAGCTGAAAGGAGACAGACTTTGACTAGATATTAGGAAGATTTTTTTTCAGAGTGAGGGTGATGAGACACTGGAACAGGCTGTCCAGGGAGGTTGTGGATGCTCCCTCCCTGTGTTCATAGGCCAGGTCAGAATGGGACTTTGAGAAACCTGGTCTAGTGGGAGGTATCCCTGCCCATGGCATGGGGGTTGGAACTAGATAATCCAACCCAAACTGTTCTGTGATCAGTTTTATACCATCAAATATAACACTGGAGTCATTCCACCCTAAGGAAATTAACATGAGAACATATGAAAAGGTGAGGGGGGGGGGGAGGGAAAGTGAAGAGGGGGCAGTCAGAGCTTGCAGATTATCATGGACAAAGGACAGTTTCAAACAAGGAGTAATTCAACCGTGTCGAACACTTTTTCTTCTAATCAGACAAGAACACTCTCATCAGCTGGGGAGAAGGCACACAGCCAACAGCAGCTCAGAGACAGCAGAAGGTTAAGACACCAAAGCAGTCAAAACAGCTGTGGGTATTTGGGGACCTTTGGCCAAGTTCATCACACGTAGAAAGGAAGGTGGCCTTCACAGAACGACAACTACCACTTTGAAACCATGAATTACATTCACATCACAAACCTGTCAAAAACTGAACCCCAAAACACAAGTCTTGAGTACTTTGCCTATGTCCTTTCATACTGGCTGAGTAAAATCCCAATATTGGTGAACCCAGAGGATTTTGATGATTTTGAGGTCAGTGGAGGTACGACATTACCCTTAGCACCTTTGCTAACTTCTATTACCCTGTCTATTATCACCCCCCCTAAACTCTCTGCAAGTCACCCCACCTTCTTTTATTATCTGCCTATAACTGACATATATTGTATTTCCTTTTCCCCTTGCAAAGCACTGACATGCATCAGCAGAACTCTGTAAGAACCTCAAACTACAGCAGAAAGGAAATGCTTAGGGTAGTGTTGCATTGTCAGAAACACACACACCACTGAACTCAAAACATCAGGAAGAGTTGTAAATAAAGTCTGACACATGTTGACAGAAATGCAAATAATTGGATTTGCAGAACCTGTACCTGGCCCACAGCAGATGCTAAATGAATTTTCATTAAGAACTCACCACCATCTCCTGGAAATAAAAAGCAAAAAGATGGTGAAAACATGTCATTTATCACATTTTTAGGTCTGCACACTATCGGGCTAGGCAGCAGTCAAAAACAAACAAAAAAAGGTATTACTGTGTACAGTTCTGGAGCCCCCAGCACAGGAAGGACATGGAACTGTTGGAGCGGGTCCAGAGGAGGCCACAAAGATGCTCAGAGGGCTGCTATGAGGACAGGCTGAGAGAGTTGGGGTTCTGCAGCCTGGAGAAGAGAAGGCTTCCAGGAGACCTTAGAGTAGCCTTCCAGTATCTGAAGGGGGCCTACAGGAAGGCTGGGGAGGGACTATTGACAAGGTCTTGTACTGACAGGACAAGGGGCAATGGGTTTGAACTGGCAGAGGGAAGATTTAAACTGGATGTTAGGAGGAAGTTGTTTGCAGTGAGGGTGGTGAGACACTGGCACAGGTTGCCCAGGGAGGTTGTGGCTGCTCCCTCCCTGGAGGTGTTCAAGGCCAGGTTGGAGGAGGCCTTGAGTGACCTGTGCTAGGGGGAGGTGTCCCTGCCTATGGCAGGGGGTTGGAACTAGATGATCCTTGAGGTCCCTTCCAACCTTACCATTCTCTGATTCTATTTTCTCCACACAACTTAGTCTCTGAACTTGTGATTTGTTTGAGATTGCAGGCACAAAAAGACTGATCAGTCTCCCTGTGACCCACAAAAAGTGGTAACAGGAACAAACTTAAGTCTTACAGCTACAGAGTAAATGAAAATTCAAAATGAGTTGTTCCTGTCCATGGGCAGAAGAGAAAGGATGATGAGACAGTGACAAGCCCTAGAAAAACAGCCTAATTCTCTCATGGCTGCCAGATACATCAGAGCAGATGTTGAGGAGCACACAGCTGCTG
Source organism: Ramphastos sulfuratus (assembly GCA_013399055.1). NCBI lineage: Eukaryota > Metazoa > Chordata > Aves > Piciformes > Ramphastidae > Ramphastos > Ramphastos sulfuratus. The sequence goes on along the minus strand of WBNM01018264.1, from coordinate 18,338 downwards.
GCAAGGGCCACCCTGCTGTGGCATTAGCTCGCTTAGTCTCTTTGTGTGCACTAAGACTGGCCCTAGCAGTGGCCAGCCTGGCTTTGCCAGGCTCTGCTAAGAGACACAGCTGCTGTGCTCCCTGCCCAGCACTCCCTGGCCCCAGGCAGCAACCACACTGACTCAGTCCTACTCTGTCTCTAGCAAAGTGGGAGCCTTGTGGGACAGAGAGAACCTTCTACTACACAGTTCCAAGTTTCACACTAGTGCAGTACAATCATTAAGTATGTGCCAATTAGATAATTTGTTGTCAAAAGCAAGAGTTCAGAGATGAACGATTTGCAGGATGAATAGGCTGAAGGGACTGATTTATAGAGGCATTAATCATGAGGTATTTTTATTGCTTCTTGCTTAAATTTATCTTGAAAAAGAGATTACATAAACCAATAGCACTATTTTTTTTCAGGGCAAAAACCTCTGACTTAGATGTCTGAAATTACAGACTCCAGTTTACAGAATTGCTCCTGCAAAATGATTACAAGCTCTGTGTGCAAAAGACAGCTGAATAGCTTGCAAGTGACTTGTGCAGGCAATTACCATGACTATTAAAAGGAAATACTTGCTCACTGCACATAAAAATCTGAATATTGACCTAAAAACACTGATATATTTTATTCCAAAACAACATACCTATCCAATTCTTTAGTTTCAAGTCCAGCTTTCATTAAAGGTGCTGAAAAGAATAAAATGTTAGAATATAAAATCTTGTGTTGTAAATTGTCTCTTTTGAATCTACCTCTCCATATTATGGTAAGCAAATTTCAATTTTCCCATCTTTTTTTTTTTTTCCTGTGAGGTTTCCAATTTACATGAGTTAGAAAGAAACAAAATAAACAAAAATCCAACACCAAAAATACACAAAATAACCCCCAAATCACAGAATCATAGATTCTAATAAAATCCCAGATTTCATTAGAATTCTAATGAAATCTAATTCTAATGAAATCCCAGATTTCATTAGTCAGAAGGTTAAATAGTTATCACTCATTCTTCAATTTTCCACTCAAATTAACTTCTTGCTTAATAGAAAAGTTTCTGTAGACATTGATTGGGGTGGGAAAGGGATCCGTTTTGCTTTTCAAATTCATCATTAGTTGGAGGAAGCAGTAAAGATAATTCAGGTAATGATTTCATCTCTCTGAGTCAAATCTTCACCTGTATGTGCTCAACAAAATGGACAACAGAGATTTTAGTCCATAGGTTTGATTATCAGCAGCAGTTGATCCTGTATTGCTGCACGCCAAACTACAGATAAGAGGTAGACTATTCTTGATTCAAGATCCTGCAGAGATATGAAGCACTGACACTCCATGCTTGCTTAAAATCAAGCCATCCAGCTCTGTCTGGTGCATGTACCCTCATACTCCACTCCTCATGTGACACTAAATGCATCTATGAAACAAAAGCCTGCTTGATTTGCTCCTCACACCTCACTGAGCAGAGAAGCAAAGCCACAGATGTGGGCAGAGTTGCATTGGTATAAATGTGACTCTTGAGGAGAGCAAGGCTTCATGGTTCCCCCTTTTTCTTCCTTATAGCATGTTAAATTGATCCAGGAAGCAGTCCAGCTGGAAAAAAAAAAAATACCTACTGACAATTTGTTCTAAACAAACAGTTGCTGGCAGATCCCCCATCTCCAGTGGCACGTAAGTGTCTTGAAACACAAAAGGCAAGGAAACTGAAATTGAAAATTGATCTCACTCTGGCCACGGAGGCTGGAAGAGTGATTTCCTAGCTGTGATTTTAAATAACTTTCTTCTCTCCCACCTCCCTCCTTGCCATACACATTCACATTTCTTCCTCAGTATTCTCCATCTTTTGTTGAAGAGGAACAAAGGCTTCCACCACCTCTCACCTTCCTCAGTCTTCTCATCAATATTCTATTACCAAGCAGGGCTTTAGCTCCTTTTTTTTCCCCCTTTAAATCAATAAGAAGCAAAACAATGAGAAGGAAAAATTAAAATTCCCAGCAGATAAAGAAAAGAGACTGTAAAAAAAGCTAATCACTGCCAAACACTGGCAGTTCACTGGAGGGTCTCACACTGCAATACATCTGGTCTCATGTTGCCATAAAGGTAAACTACCTGAGCCTGCCACCAAAGACAACCAAAGCAAGAGAGATTACAAACACAATGTTTTTAGAACTGATCATGGATGGTTATCACCTTGATGTGGGTTTAGGAGTTACCCACCCCCCCACACTTTGTAAAATGACCCAGACTAGAACTCAGCCAGCTGGAAGTTTAGATGAAGCTCTATTTACAGCTCAGCACAATGTACAAGCAGATATATACACTATATACAGGAATATTTACAGAAATATACAAGGTAAAGGTAATACAGAAACACAACACCCCTCCCAGAAATCAGAGACCCCAGGAGGGGCTCCCAACCACCCTTCCACCTTCTCCCCACCCCTATACCTTACCCCAAGGTTTTGAGGATCGGCCAGAAGAGGCGTTAGAAGAAAAGTGATTAGTGAAATTAATTTGTCGAAGAGGAGAAGCCAGAAGTTGCAGGATAGCCCCAGACGCTGTAGCCCAGAGAGTGCCAAGCCCGACTGTCTTATCTAATGTTTATGTTCTTGCTTTATTTGTGTCAGCAAGCCTATGAGTGAAGTAGACATCACCATTGTTTCCTTTTCACAGCCTATAATATAATTTTCTTCATTAAAATATTCCAATTAGCCTTAAACCAGCACACACCTGGACACCAGGATCTTGAAGAGCAAGACTTTGTAATGCCTGGCCTCTGGGTGAATGTGGCACTGGGGAAGGCCCCTAAGTTCCCATCACTAACACCCACATCAGCTCCCAGCTGGAGGCAGGGGCAGTCAAGGGTCTTTACAGCTTTCCTGCTATGGAAGTACTCCTGCTCCTCTCCCAGGCCTAACCTTTACTTCACTGGCACATCCACACATGCTGCAGGCAGAGTTCAACTATACTAAGGGACAGACAAAAATGGCATATATGGAATATGCTATACCTAATATCTTCAAATGTATATTTGAGAAGATCCTGACATTCTCTAGAAGAGAAGTATGAGTAGGAAAAGCAAGTTCCCCTGAGATTTCCAGCCTGACTTTGTATGACCCTGAATATAGCCAAGCACCAGCCAAATAACAGCAAGTCAAATACTGAAACTACTTAATCCCCAGTGAAGTAACTTTCAAAACCTTTCCCTGCTTGCTCTAGACCCCTGCTTGGCTGCAGTTCTCAAAAGATGTAGCTCAGTTACACCTGTTTCATGAGGAAGGCCACTCAGAATTAGAAGGAATGGATATACAGCAATGCTAATAAGAATGAAAATCATTAAATCCATCTTGTCAGCCATTCCTTGTAAAACTGCAAAGCTAAAATGGACTAAATATGCTTTGATTGCTACTATTTTATTATTTTTCAAGTACCCAAATCCTGTTAGCCAATGCAGAAGACAAACATGAAGTAATTCAAGTGTGTCTGATGCAACAACGATGACAGGAAACAGCACTTTTTGTTAAGTCATATCACTGTTCTATTACTGCTAATACTTCTTCACAATCAAAGGATATTTCAAGAGAAACAGCTGGACAGAGCCACTGCATGGCAGTGAAATGCAACAACAGAACACAGTCCCACAAGAGTCAGGAGAAATAGCATTTAGCACTAGAATGTACAGTCAAATAAAAAACAAAAAGGAAAGGCAACAGGAAATTCTCCTCTTTGACTCAACCCACTTCTATAGCTTTGGGCAGCACACCTTCTTCCTCTTCTGCCTGCTAACAAGCTCTTGCACAGCAAGACAGACAATACCTCCATTCTCTGGTGCAGTGCCCTACTGTTCTGTACAGCATTGGGCTGCACAGGTTCTGTCAGAGAGGAGGCAAAAGAAACTCCAATATCTTCCAGGCCTTTGGTTTATATCTTACTTCCCACATAGCAGAGTACAAAGCAGCTCATAAGGTATTTCCCATATTGCTTTCCAATCTTCACCTACCCCCTTTAGCAGTTACTCAAGACTACTAAAGTTGTGCATCCTTACATACCAGGAGATACATGCACATACTCTGACAGTCAGCAATAAGCTGAACAGAGAATTTTATTTTTTTTTTTTTTTTTAACAGGAAATGAGATAACAAGCAGCAATAGACTTGAAGGGAAAACAGCATAACAGTCTGTACATCCTTGGGAAGATGACTGTGAGACAAAACTTCCATAAACTGATAAATTCCCTCATAGAATGGAAGGTTGGAAGAGACCTCAAACGTCATCTAGTTCCAACCCCCTGCCATAGGCAGGGACACCTCCCACTAGTACAGCTCACTCAAGGCCTCCTCCAACCTGGCCTTGAACACCTCCAGGGAGGAGGCTGCCACAACCTCCCTGGACAACCTGTGCCAGTGTCTCACCACCCTCACTGCAAACAACTTCCTCCTAACATCCAGTTTCAATCTCCTCTCTGCCAGTCTAAACCCATTGCCCTTTGTCCTGTCATTGCAAGACCTTGTCAATAGTCCCTCCCCAGCCTTCCTGTAGGCCCCCTTCAGATCCTGGAAGGCTACTCTAAGGCCTTCTGGAAGCCTTCTCTTCTCCAGGCTGCAGAGCCCCAACTCTCTCAGCCTGTCCTCAGAGCAGAGCTGCTGCAGCCCTCTGAGCATCTTTGTGGCCTCCTCTGGACCCGCTCCAACAGTTCCATGTCCTCTCTGTGCTGGGGGCTCCAGAGCTGCACACAGGACTCCAGGTGGGGTCTGAGGAGAGCAGAGCAAAGGGGCAGAATCCTCTCCCTTGCCCTGCTGCTCTTGCTGCAGTCCAGCACTCAGTTGCTGTCTGGGCTGCACATGTGCACTGTATTGTTCTTATATGTTGTTCACCATAATATGAGAGTCCTTAAAATTAGGAGAGATTCTATTTCACCATTATCTTTTAACATGGTAAAACTTTTCAGGGGACAAAATAATCATCCAAGCAGAAGACCTCTAAAGATAGGGTATATATCAGCACGAGAAAACTCAGGTGACTCAGAAGAGAGCATTCCTTCTAAGAGGGTGCCACAAATCACCTCCATGCCGTGCTGGAGAGCACAGTGATGTCACAAATGAATTCTGCATTTCTGTTTAAGCACAAAGGTCCTCAAGCATTTACAATGCACAACAACCTTCTCCTTCATCAGCACTGCTGTAGTGCACAGTGTGTTCTTTCCACTTGGTGGTGACATGGTCTTTCAGGTAGAGAAAGATGACTCCTGCATAAATATCTTGTAAAACACTTAGGAACTATACGTACCATAGAGGAAAAAATACTCCAATATTGAATTCTTGTGTTAAAATATGCAGGGAATTTTTTATGTTAATGTGGAATAAGGAGATAGGGGCACAAGAACTTCTGGNCCCAGCCTGGAGTTGTGCTTGGGATTGTGCCTACCCAGGTGCAGGACCTTACACCTGGCCTTGTTGAATTTAATGAGGTTGGCCTAGGCACACCTCTCCAGCCTGTCCAGGTCCCTCCGGATGGCATCCCTTCCCTCTAGCAAGGCATGTCAAATCTAGAGATCTTCCTCCCAAGTTGCCCCACCTTCCTGCTCCCCTTCACTTTTACTATGGCTAGCATAGAGTAAGGACTTCCTTTTTTTCTTCAGGTGGCATACATACAGCATCAGAAGTTCTTGACAGGCCTTTCAGAAGCAGTGGTACCAACACCTATGTTTAGCAGCAGTACTAATGAGAAACCAAACTCATCGAGATAAAAGGCTCAGAATTCAGTATTTGTCTCCCTAAGTCTCCAAACCTCAGGCAAGCAAGAGGAAAAAGAAAGGGAGCCAGTAACCATGCATACCCACTCTCAGGTTAATCTCAGATGGGGAGGGGAAAATGCTTCTCAAGATTAATAGCTAAAGTACTCAGGGATTAGAGATTAGGAGGAGAATCCTGTTTGCCAGGATTAAGAGGGCTGGGTTCACATAAAAACCTCAACCACTGAATTGCTTCCAGCAAAACAGTGGAGTTTATTATTATAATTATTATTTTTATTCTCTTCCAATAAATGAAAAACATCAGCAGGAGGGCAGCAAAATCCATCAAAGGTTTAGAAATTAAATCTCTGAGGAAAGGTTAAGGGAATGCAGTCAAGATAGAAATCCGATATTAAAAATAAAAATCAGCCCATGTTATTAGCAACATGGCAGATTAGAAAGAATAAGAGATTGAGGGGGAAAAAAAATAAACAACAACTTTACTTTCTAGAATCCTTTCTGTGTGGTCTATTTCTTTACCCATAGCTCAGCTGGAGGCAAAAGAACTTCCAGAATGGCAAAATTCCCCTCTTCTTGCATGGGAGTAAAGTCCTGATGGTTGATATCTTCCAGAGTGCTCACTAAAGAGCCTCATTTCAACATTCAGTCTTGGTTGCTTGTCACTGACAAGCAAGTAAGGCACCTACTGAAAGTGTATCTGAGGGAGTAGAAAGAGAATGGAGCTATGGAGAGAGAAGAGACATTAGTCCGAAACATCAGAGCAGGCATTCAGCATTTTGGTTAAGCAGATTCCCTGAGATAATTTTCAGCAATGGAGTGAGGAATAAACCTGGATCCACTGCAGCAAAACTGTCCAAACTAGGCCCTGCTTTATCTGACTGCAGCCTCCTACATGTAGCAGGAGGCTACAGGAAAGCTGGGGAGGGACTGTTGATAAGGTCTTGCAATGACAGGACAAGGGGCAATGGGTTTGAACTGGCAGAGGGGAGATTGAAACTGGATGTTAGGAGGAAGTTGTTTGCAGTGAGGGTGGTGAGACACTGGCACAGGTTGGCCAGGGAGGTTGTGGAGCACAGAATCACCCAATGTGATCTTTGATCACATTGGGTGATTCTGTGCTCCACAACCTCCCTGGAGGTGTTCAAGGCCAGGTTGGAGGAGACCTTGAGTGACCTGTACTAGCAGGAGGTGTCCCTGCCTATGGCAGGGGGTTGGAACTAGATGATCTTTGAGGTCCCTTCCAACCTTACCATTCTATGACTCTATAAGTAAGAATGCATGGCCTAGGAGAGGATTTTTTTATTATTACTCTTTTTTTTAATTCACCACATAAAGGTATTTTAAGAGAGATACACAAATCAAATATACCTACTAATCTTCTCACATTCTTCATAAGCCAGAAGCAACTCCATTAGCTCAGCACACCACCCACCAGCCAGCACACCACCCACCAGCCAGCACACCACCCACCAGCCAGATGCTAGCAAGAAAAGAGGCCACAACATGAACCTGTAAGCAAGGACCACGCTACTGAGTTACTGGCTACTGGAACACATATTTCTCCCTTTTAGCTTAGTGCCACTGGCCATCCACATGACCAGATCCCCTCTGCTGGACCCTGTCAAAAATGCCTCACCTTGAGACTTAGCATTGCTCTTCTCAAGCACTGAGGGAGAACTGGGAAACCTGATCAGTCTACTACATTTGGCCTTTCAGGTGCCTAGAGGCTGCAGAATTACCATACCAATGCACAAAAGAACTTCTTAAGAGGAAATCCCAGGAGGCTACATGTATTTCCATTCCAACATGCCATTTCCAACAAAAGCCATATGGAGAAGTCAAGGGTTGTAACCTGAAGGAAACTAGAGCAGGTATTCTTAAACACAGATGTTCCTGGCTGTTTGAAAGGGACATTTAGCTGCAATGCAGACTAGGATGGGCATTAACCTGCTTTAACAGGAAGCTGCAAAGCCATCTGCACACTTGCCCCTCAAACCACATTCACAGGCATAGATCAAAAAAACAGGTTCATCTTTTACTGATCAAGAACCCAAGGAGGAGGCTTTTTCTGCTGCAGGTAATTTGACAATTTTATTAAATTGTGTCCAAAAAAACCAAACAAACAAACAAAAAAACCACCCAAAAAAACCCCCACAACAACAAAAAACCCCCAACCAAAAAAAAAAAAAAAAACCAAACAAGAAAAAAAACCACCAAACCCATGCACACAGAAAAACCTCACCAAAACCCAACAAACTAGTTTATATACCCAACCCTTGCTTTGTCATATGCCAGATGGTGTCACTGCCACACTTTTGAACACAACTGGCAAGGGACTCCCAGGGGATCAAAGCTCAGGAGGCTGGGACACCATCCAGGCCAAGAAATCAGTTTCCCATCATTGATTCCTCTGAATGAGTCCTGGTGCTTTGGGGCTCCCAAAACCAGTACATTAGCAGGTTGAGCTCAAGCTGATTCATGGGGAAAGGAAAGTGCAAGCACAGCACAGGTGGACTGAATTTGTACATGTAGACAGAACTTCATTAACACACTGAAAGCAGCACTGCCTCCTCCCACCTCGCCTGCAGCTGCTCCTTTCTCCCTGCTATTCTTGGAAACTGGATGACTTTCCTGATAAAACCAAGTCTGGTTGGCCCAGCAGCTCTGACCCTTTTTTGTGCAGCAAATGTCAGGAGATGGAGTTTGTTTGACCCCTTTTCCTCTGCACTCAGGTAAGTCAGCTGTATCTGCATGGGATGATGGCAACACCACTTGCCTAGCACTAGCAGCATTTCTGTGTGAGTAAGGACTGCTAATATCATTTTAGAAGGTCTGTATATGAGGTCCATGACCTATCTGCTTTCTTTTCACTGAATAAAGGAAAACTCAGGGGTAACAGAAGGGAGGGGGAAAAGTGGAGGAACCTGTAAGGCAATAAAGTAGAAAGAAAAAGCTGATTTGATGCATACAGAAATGGCCAAGGCACACCAAAGATTCTTCCAATATCGATCTATGGGCAAATCCTATCACAAACACTCTAATTCTAGACACTAGAACTCAAGGCATAAGAAAAATACTGGGAAAGATCAGGAAAATACAGAAATAAAGAATTAATAACTACTAAGAATCTGCTAGGTTAAAAACAAATAGAATGCAAAAGCAAACAGTGAGGTTGATGAAATGTGATGGATATGGATGTTAGGAGGAAGTTCTTTGCAGTGGGGGTGGTGAGACACTGGCAAAGGTTGCCCAGGGAGGTTGTGGCTGCTCCCTCTCTGGAGGTGTTCAAGGCCAGGTTGGAGGAGGCCTTGAGTGACTTGTTCTAGTGGGAGGGGTCCCTGCCTATGGCAAGGGGTTGGGACTAGATGATCCTTGAGATCCCTTCCAACCTTGCCATTCTATGATTCTATGTGTACATTTGCAGGAAAGAGGAAGATTGAACCAGAAAGCAGACACTTTGTTGCTGAAGGGAGAAACTACATTATTAGATATCTAAAAACTTCAGTTGACCAACATTTTGATACTCCCTCACAAATAACTCCATGCCCTCCTCTTTTAGTTTGCTTTCACACCTATTTCTGTCCCATCCCTACAGGTACAGCCTCCCAGCTGCCACGCGCTGCTATTGAGTTACATTTCCCCCAGCCTATACAGCAGTACTCAGCTCTAACCATGCCCCTTCCCACCCTTCACACATTCATTCACTCTTTCCTTGCAATACAGATCTCTAGTACAGGTTAGAGATAAAGCTCTCCATTACAAAAGTCTCCACAGACAGGAATGCCAGTTCACAGCTCAGCTTAAACCCAAAAACCAATGGTGGATAGCGATGTGAATGGTATCAGGCTTTCATTTAATAACACAAGCACACATTGCTAAGATGCCATCATTCACTGGCATGAAGATGCTAGCCATCACCAAAACTTATGTGTTGCCATTGCCATTGTACTGACAGATGAAGCACCAGCACATGCAGGGCAGCAGCAAAGGTGGCAGAGGTATAAAAGTCCTAATAAAGCCTTGTGCTATAAAAACACACAGAAATATTACCATGAATGGGGAGCTGCCCTGCCTACCATAATCACAATTTGGCTAGAGCAGCAAAAGCCAGGAAAACGAGAGTCAGCTCCTGACAAAAATAAACACAGCATAACAGAAAAATGCCCAAAAAACCTCCCTTCAGTTGAAATAATCTAAAGAGAAAAGACAGTAGACAGCAGAGTTCTGTGGGTTTGGCTGAGAAGAAAGTTATTTACAGCAAGGTCTGGCCTCTCAGTGCCACCATGTAATTCCAGGCAATTGCACTTTCAAATAGATCTTTTTGGAGAAAATCAACAGTGGCTTTGCTTTCAATCTAGTGGAAAATGAAGCCCTGCAAATGTGTTGCATAAAGCTGCAGCAGAAAGAACACTGTGCACCGGGGCACATGCTCTCAGGTGGAGACAGGTGGGCTTGGTACTGATCTCTGCCAGGCCCTCTCCGCATTTCCCAGCTCTCACATCACACAAGCACAAACTGGATTTCCTGTTACTATTGAAGCATAGCAAACACTGTGACAGTGACAAGTTTCCACCAGCTGGGTCCTGCTGCCCACATCAGTTCTGTATCTCCAGGTCCAAGGAAAAGTGCCATCTTCAAGGCTCTACGAAGCCATAAGCTTTCTCAGCAAGCCCCTCAGGCATGGAGCATGCAGTCTTGTGAGGCACATATATCCAAGGGATCATCCCAAATTTCACCACAGACAACATCACATAGGCACCTTCAGTCAACACCCAATATGCTCAAGTATCTACAAGGCTGATTTCCAAGGCTGCAGTGACCACTACTGCTCTCATCAATACTAATCTGCAGCTGTCCAACAGAAATCCAGTCCCACTAGTGCCTTGTCACTTGACAGCAACACACACCAGCTTTCGAGTGTTACACTTCATTAACATCATAGAGTCTACTGTAGAAAATTACCCCTGAAATAGTTAATCCAAATATTCCACCTTGGAAAAAACTTTAGGAGGATGAGTATTGAAAGAAAAAAAAACAAAAAAAAACAAAACCCAAAAAACACCATTCTTAAACACCTGTGTATAACTGAGGGATTATTTACAAGGTCTTGCAATGAGAGGACAAGGGGCAATGGGTTTGAACTGGCAGAAGGGAGATTGAAACTGGATGTTAGGAGGAAGTTCTTTCCAGTGAGGGTGGTGAGACACTGGCACAGGTTGCCCAGGGAGGTTGTGGCTGCTCCCTCCCTAGAGGGGTTCAAGGCCAGATTGGAGGAGGCCTTGAGTGACCTGTGCTAGTGGGAGGTGTCCCTGCCTATGGCAGGGGGTTCGAACTGGATCATCTTTGAGGTCCCTTCCCCCTTTACCATTCTATGATTCTATTACTTCAGGCTGAGAAGCTGCACCATTACACATGGGACTACAAAGGTAGTGCAGCTGATCCTTCACATGCTTTGTCACTCAAAGCTGGCTTCACTCCCTCTCCCATGTGCTAACATACACACGCAAGAGTACATAGAGGCATATAGCATCAACACCAGCATTAGTTTCAGACAAAGGCTAAGAGAAATATCATTTCAGACATCTTCCCAGGGTAAGACAGAGGGATGGAAAGTAGAAGGCAGAGCTAGGCTCTGGAGCACCTTAACTTAGCTCTGGTACCACTGTATTGTGAACACTTAGGTTAAGTCCCACCACACATTCCACCAGGAATAATTGTTAACCAACATTTTCCTTGTCTTGAAAGACACTGAAAAATAGCAAGAGGCAAATCTGGAACTAGAGACTCTAAGTTAAGATTAAGACAGACTTGAACAATCCTTTTTACCATTTTAGGAACACTGGAGCATAGTTTTGGAACTTGGACCACTGAGTCCAGGTTCTGTAATGCATCCCATTGCACATTTCAACAAATGCGTAGCTCGGGCTTCTCAGGACACCTCTTCCACTCATGCCCAAAGTTCCAGGCCACAGAACACTTCTGACATCTTATAGCAAGCCACTTCAAAAAACAAAAAAAAAAAAAAAAAAAGCAGCCTGTCACTGTAGTATTCAAGAACAGTGGAGACTGAGGACATCACCAACCCATCTCTCTGAGGCAGTGAATATTTTAAAGAGAAGCCTCCTATAATCTTCTGAAAGAAACCATGACCATTTCCAGTGGAAGGTGATCAAGAAAACAAAGCCTGACAATCTGACCAGAAGGAATTGAATTTTCTCTCCCCAAATCTGGCAATTCACTTAATCTTGACATTGTGAAGGGGACAAGAAATCTGGCATCTGGGCTAATACAATGACAATGCAAGCACTGATAGGACTGGTGCAGCCTACAGGCTATCTCTAACTGAATCTAATCTGCACTGCTTCAGAGAAAGATGAAAAATTAACAGCCAGAAGCCTATTTACACAAAGGTAGAAAACATTTCCTGTCATTTCTAGGCAACTCAACCAGTAAAGCCCCTTTATAGGATAAAACACAGACCTACTGACTATAAAGCACTGGAAAGCCTTTTGACTCCCCAGTGCTGACACAGGACTGAAAACTGCAATGCGCCCACAGCCAGCAACATCTGTCCAACAGTTATTCCTTCTGCAGAAAACAAAATAATTCAGCACAAAGGAGTAAATGCAAAAGCAGCTTCAAGAAGCAGCAAATACTGTAGCTTCTGCTAAGGAAGTAGAGATAAAATACAATTTAAAATGTATCAGCAATTGCACCATCAATTCAGACTTGCTGGCTGTTTCAACACCACATAATATGGTCATTTAAGATGCCACATAACCAGTAGGGAGAGCTCAGTATCTTTTCTATCACTAAGTACCTCTGCCACNCCTTGTCCTGTCATTGCAAGAAGATGCATTGCTATTTCTTTGTATAAAAAAATTTTAGCTCAACCAAATAGTTAAGACTCTATGTATACAACCTAGCTTCTCTGGCAGCCTCCACTGGAGGACTTCTCTTGCCCGCAGCCATTAATCAGAATACAAAGCAACAGGCATTTTGAAGAAAGCTCTCTTCTTCCACTCTGAGTCTCCTGCAGGTGGAAATGATACCAAAACAAATGGTGATAACACCCTACAGATTGCATTTGTCCTCCCTGCACATTTAGTTCATCAGCTGGCACGGCCCCTGAATTTGTGTGGTTTACTAAAACTATCGGCAGCATGACAGAGTGAAGTTAACACTACATAATGAATGAGATGGGAGCCCTTTCTGGAACAGCACTGGGAAAGAGTGCCAGGCCACAACAGCTCTCCCCGAGACTTGCTTGTACAGATTTCCAATCTATTCCTGCTCCCTCCCCTTGCTCTCCTCCCACTGCCCCCCAGAGCCAATTTCTTTTCAGCACTGCTGCTTGCAAAACACTGCCATCCTCCAGCCCCAGGTGCCTCGCTGTCAGGCTCTTAAACCTCAGCACTCTGAAACAAGGGAGCCCAAACAGCATGGGCCTCTGGGGAATAGCCTGCAGCTTTATCTCCTGAGCCACACCACCTTCTAAAGCCTGTGCACAAATGAGATAACATCCTCCCGCATCTGAAGGATGCCCCTTTTAATCTTATGACTAAATACCCTCGAAATTATTATTCAGAGAAGACACCTTAAGATAAATAAATTTAAAGCACAATTTATGGCCGTTGAATGAGCCACTACATCACTGGGCACACAGGGAAGTACTGTTTGATCTTGGTGCCTTGTTCTCCTCCTGAACAAAGGCACAGCAATTCTCTTCCCATGGTAACATACACCTCAGCACATTTTACACAACTACTAGAAATAAAGGGTAGAGATATACAATTATTTAGTGCATCATCATAGACAGAGGACCAAACTTCTGCTCTGGATGGTGATAAAGCCAGGACAGTTTGGGATGTGAAGCTACATGAGGTTGCAATAATAAAAAATTAAAAGAAGCAAGAGCAGCAATGAACAGAGTACTCTTTTTAAGAGGTTTCAGCTAAACGGTTTCAGGGAGGCATGACATTCAAGGCTAAAAATCAAGTCACAAGCACTATTCCTGCATCCCTCTCTTAGGCTCCCTCTTTTCTGAAGGAAACATCCAGCAGTAGTGCCTAGATATTAAATTTGCATTTTACTCAGTGTCCAGATCCAAGCCCCAAATAATCACCATACTTAGTGTTTTTTACAGAAAGCTTAAAACCTTAATGGCCTGAATCATCAGAGCATTACTTTGCTCTGATGCTAGCCTAAATCTAATGCTTTTAGCAGTTATACTGGTGGAAAATCAGTGATGTGATTGCAAAACTGAATGGTCTAAGTCTCTTATACAACTGTTGTGTCTCTTCTAGAGGAGATGATACAGGAACAGAAAGATACAGGAGAAACTTCTCTCAGTATGCACTGCAAGTTAGTCATAAAAACTCCCAGGTCTCTGGACTCCAAGTCACAGCTACTGAATTGATTAACAAAAAAATCCACTTCCTCAATGCTATGCAAAATAACCACCCAAAGTGATTGCTTGCTTTCCCTTTCCCACTACCACTGCAACCAAATGGCCTATCTGGAAAACAGTCTCTCACTGCCTCAACACTGCCACCCACTTTGGGTATTGAGGACAGGCTGAGAGAGTTGGGGCTCTGCAGCCTGGAGAAGAGAAGGCTTCCAGAAAACCTTAGAGTAGCCTTCCAGTATCTGAAGGGGGCCTACAGGAAGGCTGGGGAGGGACAATTGACAAGGTCTTGCAATGACAGGACAAGGGGCAATGGGTTTAAACTGGCAGAGGGGAGATTGAAACTGGATGTTAGGAGGAAGTTCTTTATACTGAGGGTGGTGAGGCACTGGCACAGGTTGGCCAGGGAGGTTGTGGCTGCTCCCTCCCTGGAGGTGTTCAGGGAGGTTGTGGCTGCTCCCTCCCTGGAGGTGTTCAAGGCCAGGTTGGAGGAGGCCTTGAGTGAGCTGTACTAGTGGGAGGTGTCCCTGCCTATGGCAGGGGGTTGGAACTAGATGATCCTTGAGGTTCCTTCCAACCTTACTATTCTATGATTTTATGATTCATACAAGACACAAACGTCCTTGGCACAATGAAAAAATAGAAATTATTCCACCCTACACTATGTATCAAAGGCAACTCACAATCTGCACCTTCCATTGCCATAAGATACGTGGGTATGCATGATGCATTTTTCACACCAACTCAACAAGTAAGCAAGGTCCAGACTCCCAGTAAACTATGGTAAGTATTTACACTGTATTTCTGGTGAAGCTATGTGTTTACTCCTTGGTTGGGCATATCCCTAAGTCCTGGCTGTGACAGAGAGTCCTGGTGCATGATGCTTCTTTTTATGTTTTCTGATCATCATGACACAGGTTAGAAAGTAGGATACTTAAGCCTGACAGTGTGGTGGGTAAAAGAGGGGTCACTTCACTTGCCAAGAATAGTTCTGGAACCTGTAAGTCTGCTAGATAATGCATGGACAGGAGGAAGGCTCTCAAATAAGCATTTAGAGGGTGAGGAAACAACTATGAGAAAAGCTTGCTCAACTCTAGTAGTCTGCTACAGCAGACCACAGCCTCGCAAATATTTGCTACGCTACTGCCTCATTAAGACTCACTTTAGAAAGCACAACAGTAATGGAATTTTTCTTCCCTTGGAAAAGTTTATCTGAGTGAAAAAAAAAAGATGGTAACCTTTGTGCTGGTTTGAGGCTAACTGGAATATTTTAATGAGAGAAATCAGATCATTGGTTGTGAAAAGAAAATAATGATGATGCAGACATCATTCATTGGTTTGCTGAGAGGGATAAGAAGTCAAAACATAGACAATGTTCTCTCACTTTGTCCTGGGATGTTGCCCTGTTTGTTTCTCTGCCTGGTCTGTCTCATTCTACCTTACCACTTTCTTTTAACTCCAATCTGCTTTGATATCTCACCTCTAAGCTCAGCAACTAACACGTAACCTTTGCTGGCTGCTGCTGGTTTCTGCTTTCTCTTTGCCCATCTGAGATAGAAGAGGGAGGGAACAGAGACCAGGGTAGCTTTGAGCCCTTCTGGGCAGTTTTCTTTGTCCNAGGCTACTCTAAGGTCTCCTGGAAGCCTTCTCTTCTCCAGGCTGCAGAGCCCCAACTCTCTCAGCCTGTCCTCAGAGCAGAGCTGCTGCAGCCCTCTGAGCATCTTGGTGGCCTCCTCTGGACCCACTCCAACAGTTCCATGTCCTTCCTGTGCTGGGGGCTCCAGAACTGCACACAGGACTCCAGATGGGGTCTGAGGAGAGCAAAGCAAAAGGGCAGAATCCCCTCCCTTGCCCTGCTGGCCACGCAGGGCATCCCATCACCTTTCTATCCCCCATATTCCTTCTCAGCCTGCTCTGCATACTGCATTATATGAGACCTTGCAACATATTCATGAAATAGAGCATCCTGTTGTCAGGACTCCCACATTGCACGTGGGAGTCAAGTGACTTGCCACCAGGCTCAGCCAGCAGCATTGCTTTTGCAGCTGAAGAATACCTACAGCAGTGGCCTCTACAGAAGCCACCTATATTTCTCTCCAGAATGCCAGGAGTTTTAGCATTTCTACAATGTGCATCAGCAGGCAGAGAAACCAAAGGCCTGAGATTTTAAATCTTATGAGCAAGTGAACTGGAGTGACTTACTGGGGCCACTGCTTTGAAAGCAAAACTCCCACTGAGATCAGTGGAGTCAGGATTTCACCTCTGTTTAAGGGCTGGCTGCAATGGAGTTAATTTCCCCCCAGCAGACCTCATTGTGCTGCATCCTGGTATTGGCAGCTAGAAACATCATTGATAACACCAGTGTTCTGACTGCAGCTGAGCAGTGCTCGAACAGCATCAAGGCTCTCTCACCAACATTCCCCCTTTCTCACCCAGCAGGGTGGCAGTGGCCAAGATCTTGGCAGGAGATACAGACAGGACAACTGACCTAAACCAACCGAAAGGATATTCTATACCACGTGACATTTGCTCGACAATAAAAGCTAAGAGAAAGGAGAAGACAAGGGGCAAGCACTGTAAAAATGTTTATCTTCCAGAGAAACAGCTGCATCTATTGAAGCCCTATGTCATGGGAAGTGGCTGGACATCACCTGCTGATGTGAAGTAGAGAATAAATCTCTTGCTTTCCTTTGCCTCTGCATGCAGCCTTTACTTTTGCTTTATTAAATTGCCTTTATCTTGACTCATGAGTTGGCTGCTTGTGTTGTTTTTTCCATCTTATTTTCTCCCCTTTCCTACTGAGGATGGGAGTGACAGAGCAGCTCAGTGGGCATTGGTCTCCAGCCAAGGCCAACATACCATAGTGATATCTAAAGTCACATGAGCTATTAATCACGATATTTTACGCACCAAATACATAGGCACCATACAAGGGAGCTGTGAATACAAATAGCTTACAGTAGCACAAACTACTTCAATTGGTTTGTTTCATCCTTCCTCATAATTTATTTTGAGGTTGCCTGCATATTGCTGATTCTTGTTTTTCCTGATGAGGTACTGGAGGCATTGAGCTCCACCTCCATTTCTCTCTGTGGTAAGCAGTGGCATAAGAGTTGCCTTTATGGAGCTTTCTGTCCATTGGCTGAATACTGGGTTTAGGTAACTGTTGAATAGATAACATAGGGACACCTACTTCCAGAAGGCTCACAATTGCTATAAATAAAAGCTACGTGGTCCAGTTAAGCTCTGTATGTGTTCTCCACATGCTGGGTGAAGCAACAAGTCTGTGAGTAAGGGCTACAATGAGCTGGATCTCATGATTTAGTAGCTAAGTCACACTGGCCAGCCAACAGTCTGATGATGTAAGATCATTCAGGTCACATCATGACCCAATAGCTGGGTTACTTCATCTCAAATAAAAGTGAGAAGGCAGGACAGAAGAGGAAGATTAGGAGCGCAGCATGTGCACGCCAACAAAGGGCTGAGCACATAGCTTTCCACATGAGAATGGTCCAAAACAAACTTCAAGACAGCTTCCTGCATGCTGGGTGGTAGCAGCTTTCTCCAGATAAGCAACTGTGAGACTGTGCCTCCCCTGAGAAACTGACAACTTCACCAGCCACAAGTGAAGAAGTGCAGGATGATAATTGTGAAAGCTCCGTGTTGGAACCTGCATATATGACACTGATGCCTATTTGTTTTTCCTTAGGAAAGTAAAATGTGTCTATGTAAAACCACATCTGTTGTCATTACAGATCCAATTTAAACAAGCCCTGTCAGTTTGAGAATGGAAGAAATCCCAGAAACCTCCTGGCAGCTTGTTTGTTTGTCTCTCCATATGTTAATATGCAGATTAGATATTATTGCATTTAAACATTTTGGGAAAAAACAATTGGATCTTGAGCACAGCACAAATGCCTTAGAAATGCCAGGATTTATTACAAGAGGAGTGAAACAGAACAAACTGGAGATCCCATCACAAGCAGGTACTGCTTTAAAGGAGATTATCTGACAAGTTTTTGGTTGAATGCTGCTGGATCTGACTGTGAATTACCATGTGATTGGCAGCAATTTTTAGCACATCTCAAAATAAAGAAGTGGTCACCAAAGTTCAGAGCAATGCAGCTCCTCCTACTGAAATCTGAAAAAAAAAAATGAAAAAAAA
>WBNM01018263.1:0-19975 GCA_013399055.1 Ramphastos sulfuratus | reverse complement strand
CCCAGACAGCCAACCTGTCTCTATTCTCCATCTTTCTGTATCCTTCAGTGATTTCTGATTGTGACCATGAATCACACAATTGAAAGAATTGCAGAGTGAGATATCACGTAAATCCTACGGTATATCTCTTGTTGCTACAAATTAATTGCCCTCTCGTAAGGCAGGATTCTGGGGTTTGGAGCAGCTTCAGGCCCTAATTGGTGGTAATTTATGAGTGGTAAAACCTAATGACTCCAAGGCAGTTCTTGCTGAGGAAGTTAGGTATTAATTCCTTATATTCCTCAGAATATTTTCAAAATTGCTTTCAAACTTCCAGGGTGTGAATAAGCCTCACTCCTGAGATTACTCCTGTGACTTCCTGCTTAATTTTTTATCAGTGACTATGTGTCCTTCAGAAGAAACCTCCCTGACTTCAACACTGCCACAGAATCATCAAATGGTTTGGACTGGAAGGGACATTTAAAGCTCATCTAGTCCAACTGTTTGGTGTCATCTGCAGACTTGCTGAGGATGCACTCAATCCCAGTACGATATTGATAAAGATATTAAACAGTGCCGTTGCCATAAGGTCACAGCAAATTATGAGACACATAAACACTCTGTGCTGACTGTTGCAGTAGTCAGTATGAAACACCAGGCAAAAACTGGGTTG
The DNA here is from genome assembly GCA_013399055.1 of Ramphastos sulfuratus. NCBI lineage: Eukaryota > Metazoa > Chordata > Aves > Piciformes > Ramphastidae > Ramphastos > Ramphastos sulfuratus. Next base: position 19,323 of record WBNM01018263.1, on the reverse strand, counting down.
TGGTCTGATAGTTCTGCACAAATAGAGCAGTGAAAGCCACTTGAATACCAGCACACACCTAATAGTTCAGTTGGTGTTTTTTAGATACTATTCAGATGATTTGAATAGGGAGGGTAGTGCTTGGATACATCCACTAACATTACCTAGAATAATAAATAATAATTATATTCTGTAATTGGGATCAGGGAGCCAATAAGCCACATTGCCATCTCAGCCTTTTAGCTCTGAGTCACAAAAGACTTCTTTCTTCTTCTCTGCAACTGGATGGCAGATTGTTTAGGGTGACATTATCTGGGTCCAGATGGTCCCACCTACTGCAAAATCTGTAGTGCTTGTTTATTTTGTAATGGTTCATGCCTTGATCTTTTAACAGCTCTCTGGAGAAGGAGGGGGGAGGGTTGGACTGCGTATGTTGCTCTTCTGTGCCGCCAGTGAATTGACTTCTCCTGTATTTTCTTTTAATTTCAGTTTGTAATTGAATTGTTTGACAGAAAAGGATACTGAAGAGATTATGAATTTATTGAAAGTAAAGGATGGTTATTTAAATTTCTTAATGATTTGCTTCCCATTATGGGTGGAGACATAGGGAAACCATACTTATGGAAAGTGCAATAGCTCCTTGAAGTGCAACTCTACTCAAGAAAATAAATCTGAAAGTGTTACTGGCAAGTAGAATATTTACTATTTCTCAGGGATCCCATGGTAAACCCATGTAGAGTCACGAGATTAATTCAGGTGGGAAAGAATCTCTCAAGACATCTCTGTCAACCTCTGGGCTCGAAACAGGGTCGCTTACAAGACCCATGGGTTACTTGGGATTGTATTCAATCTGCAGCTCTGCAAAGCAAGTTTGTAATCTGTGCATAATCTTGTTGGGTTTTGGTTTGGGTTGGTTTGGTTTGGTGGTTCTGGTTTTTTGTTTGTTTTTTAATTCTAGTTCTGCACCCACCGATTCTGATATCCATATTAGGTCTCAGGGGCAAGGCTATGTTTATGGTAAAAATTTGAATGACACCTTCACCTTCAGGCACTCCCAGAGAGTAGAGATCATGACTTTTCAAGTGCAATCTTATGTCTACCCTGAAGACAAGCTTAAGCATACCAAACAGTTGAATATTCAATTTACAAAGTATTAGCTAGCTTACTACGTTTCCTGACAGGCCATCAAAATGAGGACCATATATGAGTATGAGATGATCAAATTTGGAAGTATATGTGGAAACTGCCCATGAATGTGTGGTTCTGCAGTTTAGAGCAGAGAAGACAACCCTTTGATAATTGTTTGATAATTATCACCTAATTAGGTTCTCATTGAAACTAATTAGAGCACTTTGCGGCAGTCTCTGAACCCACACTGGCCTCAACAGGTGCATCAAAATATTGCAGAGATACTAACTCTGTCATTGACAATGTTATGGCTACAATGGTTCTAAACTGTGCCTCGGAGAACAATCTGAGTCAAGATACTCAAGGTAAACCTTGTGTCTGTGATGTTCACATATGTTAGCAGGTTGAGGTAAAATCAAGATGTTATCACAGTCTGCATTCCTTATTCATATGAAGACTACAAAGTGCCTGCTCCTTGCAGCGGTTGATCTTCGCATCTGCTAACAGAAACAAACACCTTTTTTTCCTACCAGAAGTGAAGCCTCTAATCACTAGATCCCTGAGTTTTCCTTAGGCCAGTGTTTAGGACACTCTTGAGAAATGGAAACTGTGGGTGGAGCTCTCTGAGGCTTGAAAGATGCTGATATAGATAACCACCACTTCTTTTGCCAATTACACTACAGAAGGGTGCTAGCAGTTCCTTTGTTAGCATTTTAGAATGGAACTCTGCTGACTTCTGTGTTTCTGTTGTATTCAATATATTAAGACACACTTGGCCTGCTGAGTCAAGCCCTTGAGGAGATAAGCAGATGTTCCTGAACTCTAGGTGACAGTAGTGTGTAGGCAAGCATGAGAAGACTTGCTTCTTAAAATAAGGTGTTCTAAATCAAATTTGGTCCAGATCTTATGTTTAAAGAACAGATAACATACAGGACAGTTCAGGTAGTGTCAGTTAGCAGGACTGCAATTAGCCAGCTGACCCATATCCAGACCTTAGTACTATGACACCTCTGACCTAATTTTCATCCCTAACGAGCCTCTTTATATACTCAAATCCAATGATCTTCTATCCTTTGCTGTGAGAAGACAAGCACATGAAGAGTTTAAGGCCTCAGTGCTATTCTTTAAACAGCTTCAGAGCTGTCATCTGATGAAGAAGTGTTCATTTCACCTCTCAAATCAATTATTTATCACAAAGGCAAGTTGCTTCTAAGGTTTGTGGTGCCTTTTACTTTTCAGTGATATAAGCAGCTCATGCCACAGCTGCCTGAATTTCTCTTGAAGTAAGGAGCATTTCTGTTTTAAAGGCTTGATTAAAACAGGATTTTGTTTCTGTTTCCCTTCAAAAATCATTCAATGTGAGCTGCAGGGTATTGTAGAGGGGGTAAAGAGGATAAGAATTATCCTTTCTCATGTTTGTTCACCATTTATAATGAAACCTTGGAGTGAATGTTTCCTCACTTCTAGCTTTAATGCCAAAAATATGAGCACCGTGTAAAGAACTCAGCCCACAACAAGCTGAAGTCACAGTGATTTACTCTTTGAGTGCAAGCTGATTATGTAAAAGGGTGATAATAAAAGCTAATATACTCTCTTCCTCCTACGTTTTCCTAAACATGATGAAGAACTTAAACTGTCAGTTCTGCTTCACAGAGAAATTCTTCTCACAGTTTCAGAACAATGTTGATATTCTTAGTAGTCTTATACAACCACTTAACCATGGAACTATTACAGAGATACAAAGACAATGAGGGGATCGAAGCAATACTCTGATGAAGAAAGGCTGAAAGACCTGAGGCTGCTTAGCTTGGAGAAGGCTAAGAGGGGATCCTCTCAGTTCTTATCAATATCTAAAGGGCAAGGGTCAAGAGAACAGGCCCAGACTCTTTTCTGTGGTGCTCAGCAACAGGACAAAGGGCAACAGGCACAAAGTGGAAGACAGGAGATACCATCTGAACACGATATAAAATGTCTTTCCTGTGTGGTTGTCAATGTACTGGAACAGGCTGCCCAGAGAGGTTTTGGAGTCTCCTTCTCTGGAGAAACTCCAAACCTACCAGGCTGCTGTCCTGGGCAGCCTGTTCTGAGTGACCCTGATTTAGCAGAAGGGTGGAACTAGATGATCTATGGAAAGCCATTCCAACCCTTACCAGCCTGGGAACTTAGCAAGGGAATCATGATCAAGATGTCACAGAAACCTCTAGTGTACACCAAATTATTACCCTTGCCAAAAGTGACTCAATAAATTATTAAGGGCTTTTAAATAATGAATTTTAAAAGCCTACCAAATTACCAGCACCCTTAAAGAGCAAGTAACAACCAGGGAGTGAACACCACCTTGTCTTTTAAGTAAGGAGGTACGGTTGCCAGTAGAATTAGTGTGTATTCTGTATGCTTGGTGAGGCATATAATTCTGCTTCCCACTCCAGCATTAAAGGAAGAAAGTGTCTTGCAGGAGTAACCAACATATATCTACAAAAATAGGCCACAAAAATTGTTTCAGGGGTGGAACTCCTTACCGCAAGGACAGGCTGAGAGAGTTTGGGTTGTTCAGTATGGAGAAGGTTCCAGGGAGATCTTCTTGTGGTCTTTTGGTACTTGAAGTGGCTTGTAAAAAAGATAGGAACAGGTTTTATAGCAGGGCCTGCTGTGATAGGGAGAAGGGTGTTGGTTTTAAGCTAAAAGAGGAAAGTAGTAGACTAGGTACAAGGATGATTTTGTTTGTTTTGTTTTGTAGCACTGAGGGTGGTGAAGTACCGGTCCAGGTAGCCCAGAGAGGTGGGAGATGCCCAACCCAGGAAGCATTCCAGATCAGGTTGGATGGGGCTGTGAGCAACCTGATCTAGCTAAAGATGTCCCTGCTGACTGCAGTGGGGTTGAGCTAGATGAACTTTAAGTGTCTCTTCCAGACGATGATTCTATGATCCATTCTTACACACATTCTTACATGCTCTCTCCAAATGCACTCTGATAACATTTACTTTTGCACTCTCTGTGGATTAAAAAAATGTTTAGAGCAGTGAGTTTTCAGTAAAGACTAGTTAAATGATGCTAAATCCAAATGAAAGCTGTTTTCTCAAAAAATGAAAGGTTATCTAAACTGTACCAGGTACAGCAAATGCCACAAAAATTTTTACTATGATCTGGGGGTCATTATTATATTTATACCTTTAGTATAAACTTTTTTTAAGGATCAGATGTGTATGCTTTGTTTTAAGAAGTTTTTGAAAGTACGACACTTGGTAATGTGTGAGTCTTGAAGATTTGAAAGGAAAAGCTACCAGTTGCTTAAAGGGCTTTCCTAGGAAGAAGGTAGGGATATTTAGACCTTAATCGAGCTCGGATGTGATATTTCATAAGGGAAAACCAGCAAATATCTGCATAGTGTTTGTCAGATTTTGTGTAAACTTCACACAGATAAAGCATTTATGATGTGTTCTCATCAGCTGAAAGATTTTTACATAGCTCATTTATGCTTTTAGAAAAAAAAATAACCCCTAAACTTCTTGCTGTCAGTGATCCCTTTGCTCACATAACTGTTGTACATGCTTCTGCATGATCACAGCTCTTTTGGTCGAATAACAGTAGAAATGAGCAGATCTCGACTGACAAGGATTTCAACTACTTTATGGCTTAGTCAAAAACTGTTGCTTTTACGTAAATCACAGAGATGATTAAGTCGGAAAATACCTTTAAGTTCTCAACATTCATGAAACTCTTTCAAGAGTCACTCGAGCTCTCTTTATGGACAGCCTTTCTGTTCTATCTTCCCCAGTATGTGTTTGTGGTTATAAATGCAGAGTCACCAGGAAACCTAATCTGGTGGTAAAGCCACTTTCCAGAAACTGACCGAGTAGACGCTTCTAATATTTTTTTTTTCAGGCATTCTCAAAGGTTGTCTCCAACAGTGTCCTTTATTCCCATGTAAGATTTACTCCTTTTTGTGCTGCCCTTAAGGTGAATGCTTAGTGTGGTAAGCAACACCAAAAAGCCTGAAATGCCAGTTCTGTTGGTGCCAGTACTTGTTGTTGATGCCCTGATTATATACCTCATGGCAGACACCACAGCGCATAAAAAAGGTGGGTGTGGTGTCTCAATTCCTCTGCTCTTGGGAGCAATACATTCCAATCTCATCAAAAACCTTTTTCTTAGTCCTAGTGTGTTTACTCATCCTATGTTAAAAAAGTTAAAGTTGTTTTAGAGGAGCCTCATATAGATCATCGGAAATTAGAAATTAGACAAGTCGAAGCATTCAAAACAACTTAGCTTTGCTGATGATACAAAACTGAGAGTAGTGGCTGTGCTGCCATTCAGTAAGGTCTGGACAGGCTGGAGAGTTGGGTCAAGGTGAAGCCTAATGAAGTTCAACAAGGACAAGTTGCAGAGTGCAAGGTGCAGAGTCCTGCACCTGGGGAAGAAAAATGCCACCCTTCTGTACAGGTCTGCGGAGCAAGACTTTGAAATCCCAGTGGGCAAGTTCACCACAAGCCAGTGGTGTGCTTTTATGGCCAAGATTGCCAATGGTGTCCTGGGGTGCATTGAGACTGTGATCAGCAGTGGTTCTCCTCTCCCTCTACCTCACCCTAGTAAGGCCAGTTCTGGATTATCATGTCCAGTTCTGGGATTTCTAATTAAAGAAGAATGGAAAACTACTGGAGAGAGTCCACTGAAAGCTATAAAGATGCTGAGGGAACTGGAACATCTCTTTTAGAAGAAAAGGATGAGAGACTTGGGAACGCTTAGCCTGGAAAAGACAAGACTGAGAGGGGATCTTATAGTAGCCTTCCAATATCTGAAGGGAGCCTACAGGAAGGCTGGAGAGGAACTATTTACAAGGTTTTGTAATGACAAGACAAGGGGCAATGGGTTTAAACTGGCAGAGGGGAGACTGAAACTGGATGTTAGGAGGAAGTTCTATACAGTGAGGGTGGTGAGGCACTGGCACAGGTTGCCCAGGGAGGTTGTGGCTGCTCCCTCCCTGGAGGTGTTCAAGGCCAGGTTGGATGAGGCCTTGAGTGAGCTGTACTAGTGGGAGGTGTCCCTGCCTATGGCAGGGGGTTGGAACTAGATGATCCTTGAGGTCCCTTCCAACCTTACCATTCTATGATTCTGTCCTCTCAGAATTTATATCTAAAGGGCTGGGCAGCCTTCCTGTTAGGGTGCCAGAGCGCTGTAACAGGCTGCTTAGAGAGGGTGTGAAGCCTCCTCTGAAGAGATTTCAAGTCTGCCTGGGTGTGATCCTGGGCACCCTGCTCTGCATGAGTCTGCTTTATCAGCAAGGCTTGATTAGAGGATCCCCGGAGGTTCTTTTTAAGTCTTTTCATTTTGTGACTCTATAATGTGATTTTGGAGTGCAAGTCTATTGGCTTTCACTGAGAACCAAATTCTTTTGTATCCCATTAGTCTTGTAACTCTATTGGAAGGGAACAGAATATTTGCCAACCTTTTTAGGTATTTTTTTTCTTTTGTTTTTTTTTTTTTTTCTTTTTAAACTGCAATTAAAATACTACTCTGAAGTCTGTAGTTGAAATTTTCTGCCACCCAAAACTCATACAAAACGTATTAGCTTTTCTACCCTTCCCCTCCCACCCTTCCCTGTTATGCATCAGTAGTTTCCAATAATCCAGTGCCCTGGGGTTAAAATTTGCTGTAATGAAACACAGTATCAGACAAGCTAATGTAAAATCACAGATAATACCTGGACAGTTGATCAATACTCCTTTAAATGCTTATAAGAAAGAATTGCTAAGTAGCTCCTATTATTGCCTTGTTGCTATCTGCATTAATACTAAACATTCTAGAGTGGTTCCGAGTTTGTTATTAATCTGCCAAAATACTTGCCTTCAGGAGTTAGTGTTTATTTCACCATCATTAAGATCTTTTCATTTTGTAGGTGAAGAGGATATTATTATTATTATCATCATTATTATTATCATTATTATTAATCTTTTTTTCCAATACAAATTGCATGATTAGGACAGGCTTTATATTTCTGCTTCTTAGAAACTATAATAATTTGAAATTTGATCTAATTTACCAGGTTTCCTTTAGTTGTAAATACAGACTCATACACACATGTATATCTGTAAAGTTTTCAGATAAATGATTCTTGTATTAGGACTAGTATCTCCATCATTCTGACCTTTCAGAAAGCACCACACAGCATGTACAGAATACTTATGTAACAAAATACAGATTTTACAACAGGGTAACAACTGTTGGAGTACCCACGAAATAATAGTGAATGGAAAAGGTTCAGTAGAACTCCTTTGTTTCTATTACTCTTCCTTTTGTAATCAGATGCTGAAGAAGTGAGAGAGTCCTAAAGGTCATCGTGTGNCACCAGGCGGGTCACCTGATCATTTGTACCAATTACTTTGGTACACTGCAGTGAGTCCACAAAATCTGAAAAAAAATCCATTTTTGTTTAGGATTTATTTGCATTGTTATTATTAGAGGACCTTAGATATGCACAATCACCTGTCTTGCATAGCACAGTGACCCTAGTGTGGACCTTTTCCTTTCCACCAGAAGAAGGGGTAATAGGCATAGAATATTGCCTCTTTGTCTCCATCATATTAAAAAGAAAGAGGGAAAGTAAGACAAAGATAGATGTTCACTTCATAAGTTTTCAAGGTTCTATTGAACACTTCTCCAGAAAGTTAAATAACAGGAGTATATTTATGTAATTCTATTTTATAGAATAGTATTGAATAATATATATATTATTGATATCACTAAGAGTATCATAAAATGCTCCAATGATCTGACTCTAGCTCATCTAAAGCTCATTTGTTTTTTACAAAGATGCTAAATCTCACAGGTTTTTTTCAGTATTGAGGCCACTGATCGTTCTTTCTTTTCCAGTCTCTGTAATTCCATTTCTGTGCTCCTCCTATCTTCTGGTATCAGCAACATAACTGTACGGCTTTTTGGATGAATGTAACAGTTCAATACTGTGTTCAGGAAAAATAAAATTGTATTTTTAAAAAATCAGATTAGTATCAGGCAGGAGGAAAAGATTTATCTGAAATCTTAAGTACGGAGCAAGTAACTCTGTCACTTTCCAGTTTGCCATTTATAACCATTCCAAACATGCCTCCCTCAAACAGCAGCACATTACGCAGGGTGAAGAGCAGGTGTAATTGTGGCCCTATATTCCTTCTCATAATGCCAAATCTGTTTAATTTCCCTTGGCTATTTCAAATACTTGCTGTCTGATCTCCACCCAGCCTGGGTGAACCACTAAAACTAATTTTCACCCTATGATGAGGTGACAACTGATGAACAGTGGGTGTACATAACTGATTTCCTTTTAAACCAATGATTCTTTTATGTCCAAGCAGAAAGAAAATGCTTCTCTCTATTGGAGACACAAAGCGGTTTTGGTGCGAGTTAAAATAGCCTCCTCCATGACTGATGTGACAGTACTCTCACTATTTCCTCTATGATTATATGATCTCTGCCATATCTGGAATGGAAAATCCATGTGTCATGCCAGTTATACAGTGCATTCTAGTAAGGGGTCATTTCATAGGGCAGTATTAAATTAGTTTCCAAGACGATGACAAACTACAAAGTGGCCAGTTTCACTGGGTGGCTGGAGACACTAATGAAAACCAGAAAATGCAGTTGTCATTTGCAGTGGGACTTGATTCTTGTCAGTACAGACCTCTTCTGAGAATCACAGGTTTGACAGAGAAAATGTGACAGTGAGAAGAATGCAACTGGAAAATCATTCATAAGCTTTTCCTAGTCTATTACTGTATCTCACTTAATGGAACTAAAGTGCTCTTGAAAGCACAGTCCTTTGTACTGTATCAGTTGACCTCATCCTTTGCAAATGGGGGTATTAATTTTACTTTAGAAAACTATTCCTGAAAGTAGGGAACCAGAAAACATTGCTTATATAATTTACAGTTTAGTGAGTCCTTAATATGTGAACAAGCTGGCAAGAGGTAAGCCAGACTCTCTATGGGCTATGCGGTTTGGCTGGTGAAGATGTTTCAGGACAGACCTGAATATTGACTTTGATATACCAGACGGAAAGCAAGGCTGTTAGTGACTTTGGGCTTCTCAGTGTGGTCTAATACATTATATAACATCTATCATATAGGATCTCCCACCTCCTTGCACTGTCATGTCCTGAAATCTCATGTACATTAGTACTCCATGAAGGGGGGCTGGTCGCTCTCTTTAGATTGGCCCAAGAATAGTCAGCTATGTATCCCTTAAACAAACAAAGGAGAAAAGAGAGCATTAAACTGAACAAAACCACAGTAAATCATCACCGAGAACTGCAAACAGCACAGGCTGAGTGCCTTCATTGCCTGCACATAGAAAGAGACATTTGGAAAGAAATCATTGTAAAAATAGCAATAGTTTGTCTTTAGTAAATCCATGCTACTAAGAATCTCAATTTTAGAATGTCTGCACTGTTGTTATTCTTACTTAGCAGGTAAAGAAAGCAAATTTTTTTTAATTCAAGGTAGTTTTTTGGGTTAAGAGGAGCAAAAAAAGCTTACTTTTTTTTTTACACTATGGTGGTTGCAAAGTTCTTTGCCTCCTTTCCTTATCAAGTCCATGAATTTTCAGCTGTTGGAGAAATGCCACTTTATATACTTTCATTAAAATGTGGGTAATTTCAACAATAGGTCAATGCATATTCCCTCTAGGGAACATCACCAGTTTGCCTATTTATGGAAACTGACTTTAGGAATTCTATAAAACTGTAGCTACTTTGAAGATAAGACAAAGCAATCAAAGCCACCCAAAGTCAGCTGAATAATTTTTAAAGACTGAGCCTAAGATAACAGGGGTGGATTGGAAGGGATTTAGATTTGGTATCCTACTAACAAATCCATCAGTGTTTTTCTGTTTCCTCTGGAAACCTTTAAATTAGATTAATAGAGTTGATCTGGTTTGTGTCTAACCCAGTCTTCAACTCACTCTCCCTCTGACAATGCCATTAACTTGGATAAGACTTACAGTATGTGTAATCCCGATTTTTCCTACATCTGTCCTGCAGATTTGCATGTTTGACCTGTATCTGTGGTAATTGGTTGAAATATCTGTGAAGTCTATCTTCTCTTTTAAGGCTGGCAAGCACAGGAGATTTAAGGATTTGCATACATATTAAAATAACACCAGTTGTTAAAAGTCCCTGCACAAGCTCTATTTCATTCTAGAAATGAAGCATTTAATTCTGGTTCCTGCAAATAAAATACATTTACTCATTAAAAGAGTAGTAAGAGCATTTGCTGTTTGAAGCTCATTTCAGAGAGATTAACATTGATTGGGTTCCTTTTGAAAGCAGTGGTCTGTGTTGGAAATACACTATTGTAATAGAAAATGTGATTCATTTTGCTTAATATTTGATCAGCTATGATGAGATGATTCATCATTTCTAATATGACAATATACTTTACTACTTCTACAAAAAAGGAGAGGCCAAACAGCTGATCCTATGACCTGCTGCCTCTTACAACAACTGTACTGAAAAGCAGTGGGTGGAGTATGTACCTTATTGCCTTGTTTACCTTATTCCGTATTGCTTCATGTCTGATGTACGATTGGAGTTTAAGGGTTTGGGATTCCCTGTCAACTGTTATATCAACAAATGGCAGCACCATAAAACCTGCTAAAGTCACTAAGCTTCACTGTACTCTGTGTTTTATATAAGATTTCTGTATCACTGAAGGAGCTAAATTTGAAGATTGATTTTAAATACAAGGTTTGCAGATCCAGATGGGCTTTACACTGTCTCACTTGGAATGGGTAGCACTAAGGGATATAATGCAGAGACACTCACACATTTATACATACATGCTTCTTTTGTACATATTTTTTTCCTGAAGCAGGTTGCCTTTCTCTGACCACTCTCTCCAATTTACTAAGCTCTGTCTATAGTTACTAGCATACAGCTTGAGTGTAAGAAGATCTATTGCTTCCAATATGTGAATTCCTTCCAGTGCTTTTTCTTGAGCACAGAAGATCTATTGCTTCCAACCGACCCATCTGTACGTGACTGTGCTGTGTGCATAGAGCTGGCTTATTTTAACACTAACTCAGGGATCTCTACATCATACTGATGGATAGGAGAAGTGAAGATGACTCTTGACCAGCAGGCAGTGGGTGTTACTTGGAGGATTTAAAGGTATACATAACTCAAGGAACACATGGATATACACACAGAGCTATTCTTAGTTAAACCAACTTCTTTTGGTTGACTTCAAGTCAAACCAACTTCGAGGACAGATGTCTTTTTGATCAGTCCTAACACAAACATTGCAAAGTACAAAAGAAGTAATTTCTCCCAAAGCATAGACATAGTGGGGCATGACTCATTTATATCCATATATTTCAGCAGAAATATGTGGGTATAATGTTCTGGTTTCATGAAGAGAGGTTTGGTTCAGCACCAGTATTATAAAACGACCCAATCCTCACCTCCATATTAACAGTCTTTGATTATATTTACCTTGAAGTTTTACTCCTTACACCTTTGAAATGCATAAATTAAATGTTTTATGTTGGGCTTCAAAAGGTTTTAATCAAGTTCTCATTATCATCAGTCAGGGTTCTTAAACCTTAACTTGCTTGCTATCAAAAATTAACTATTGATTCTACTTACGATCCAGTTGTATTGGAGTATTTTCACGGACTGATCCCTGTATTTCAGAAGCAGCAACAAAAGTGTTCAATATAGTCCCAGCAAATGTAAAAAAATTAAATCTTAGTCTCTCGTGTTACTTTTTTTTTATTTGTCCCCTGTGAAAATCTTTGCATCTTCTTTCAACTGACTACAGGATGATACAACTGGCATGAAATACTTCTGTAAAGTAAAAACTAGCATCAGCTCTGCTTTAGTTTACATTGAACACAGAGAAAAAATACAGAGCTTTTTTTTTTTTTTTATATAAAAAATGCATTAGAAATCAAATTTTGGTCCTGTTGGCATCAATGGCAAATTTTGAACAGCTTCAGTTGAGCTAGGATTAAATTTCAGAAGTTTGTTATATGCCAGAGAACAACTTCTCCATATAAATCACATGTTCTATAAAGCACTTGAAGTGGTTTCTGGTCTTTGTCAAAGATACGAGGTATCTGGCTGGATCAAAGCTATCTTTATGATTGCCATAATTATTAATCAGGTATTAGTTATTATCAATTAGGTATTATTCCTTAAATCCATGAACTAGACATCATACTGCCCCAGAGAATTTTTTTTAACCATCTCTGGTTTGCACATTAAGGCTAGGTAAAATTTTTTTGCACCTCAGAAGGTGACTTAAAAGGTCATTCTAAATGAGAAGAGATTGCCTTAAATGTTCCTCTTTTTAACTGTCAGGGGTGTCATATAGCTTTCTTTAAGGTATTTAGCCAAAGTGTCTAAATATAGAACNCCATTGTTTCCTTTTCACAGCATGTAGTATAATTTTCTCTATTAAAATATTCCAATTAGCTCAAACCAGCACAGATTCCCTGTGTAATCATTGGTTAGAAATAGGCTTCTGCACAGGTGCTTGGATTCATTCCTTGGAGGGTGTTGAGCTACGTAGGGATTTTTCCTCCTAATTAAATCATATAAATGAGAGGCTTAAAGTTCATGTGAAAACACCCTGTTGTGGCCAGTATGGCTTTATACCTTGGATCTGCAGACCCTCATATGTTTGTTGGGCAGATCACTTTACATGGGACTGACTGTTTTGCCTGATGTTTAATGACAATTCACTTGTTTTATTCCATCAGACTACACTTGGCTGGGAAGGTTTATTAAATTATGTTTTTAAGGAACTCAAGGCAACTGTGCTGTAAGGGTTAGCATGAATGGTAAATAGTGAAAACTTAACCTGTTTGATACAAACCATACAAATGTTCATCCCTATTTATTTTATATGTAGATACATATATACACTGTACATATAGATAGTTATAATAGTTACAAAGTTACATAGTTAACTATGTACAAAGTTACAATAGTTACGAAGGTAAGCTTTAACACCTATGCCACTCCCAGGCCAGCTTTGGGATTATTTTCATCACTTTTTAAGATCATTTAGTACACAATATATTGTGTGACAATCATTTAAAACTGTGTCAGGCTCAGCCATCAACTTTAATTGTACCACAAATGCAACGTGACATGAACAAAGCGCCCTGGGGTTCCAAGGAATAACACAACTGCCGGGGTGGCGATGGGCAAATTAGGCTTCTCCCAGTACCATTGTTATGGAAACCGTGGCCTTCAAATGAAGCTGTTGCACAGGAGTGGAGGAATAGGAGACCAGTCCTGTGGTTTGGATGTGCCTGCACTGAAGTATTTCCTGTGAGATGTTAATAATTTTTAAATGTTTCTAACTATCCTGGATAGACTTCAAAATACTCTAATCTCATGTTTATTCTGGAAGCATTTAAATGCATTGAAAATGTACTAGATTGCAGATAGCTTTATTCTGACCGATATGTATTTAATCTTCCAGTGAATAATCTGGTTCTGTGCTTTAAATTTTTGGTTTATATGTATTAGTTCATAATTTATCAGTTTTCTTTTCTTCCTAACCCTCACATCTATAAATAGACCCAAACCTATAAGCATTTTAGATTGTGAAGAGTTAGGGCTGGGCAGGCCACTAAACAAGTGATAGATGGCAAAAAACCCTCTCCCTTCTTAAAGGGAAAGAGAAAGGGAATAAAGGACAGAGACTGATGGGCTGGGAAAGAAACTAAACTAGTTTTAATGGAAATAATCATAATAAAATTAATTAGATACAAATAAACCAGTATAAAATCCAGCCCCCTGATGTCAGTGACATCACTGTCACCACTGATGTGGAGAGCAGATTCTGGGGCAGTCTCAGACTGGAATCAGTGGCAGATGAGAATTGTATTCTGTAAAACACAAATTGGGATTGAAGGCAGAACAGAAACAGTCCTACCTGGATGGTCTATTGAAGAACAGGCTTGACCCTTTTGGTCCCTCAGCTTTATTTTGAATATGATGTCCATGGAATGGAACCTCTTGTTGGTTAGTTTAAGGTCTCCTTTATGCTTCTGCCTGCAGGTTTGACCTCTTACTGCACTCTAATTTGGTACACAATATTTTTGGGTGACCTTAGTCTGCATGGGAGAAACTCTCAGGAGGAGCCTTTCTGAACCCCAGCCCTTGACTGCAATGCTGTCAGCGTTATCACTGCTAGAAGCAGCCACTGTCTGTGAGGATATGCCATGAACTTCAGAAAACTGTTATCATTGAGAGCGTGGTGAGGATCATAGAGTGGTCCTGGCCGGAAGGGACCTCTAGAGCTCATCTAGTCTGGTCCCCCTGCAGTCAGCAGGGATATCCCCATTAGACCAGGTCACCCAGAGCCCCATCAAGCCTCACCTTGAATGTCTCCAGGGAAGGGGCCTCAACCACCTCCCTGGGCAACCTGTTCCAGTGCTCCATCACCCTCATAATAAAGAACTTGTTCCTAACATCCAATCTAAATCTATTCTTCTCAAGCTTAAACCCATTGCCCCCTGTCCTGTCACTGCAGGCCTTTGTAATCAGCTTCTCTCCATCCTTCCTGTAGGCCTCCTGCTGCCATTAGGTCCCCTCGGAGCCTCCTCTGCTCCAGACTGAACAACCCCAGCTCCTTCAGCCTGTCCTCATGGCAGAGGTGCTCCAACCCTCTGATCATTTTCATGGCTCTCCTCTGTACCTGCTCCATCAGGTTCATGTCCTTCCCATATGAACACCTCAAGAACTGGGTGTAGTACTTCCAGGTGAGGTCTCACCAGAGAAGTCAAATGCCTGAACAGAGTGAGTTCTGTTGTAAGTTGAACCAGGACATAGCTACTGTGTATTTTGCTCTGAATTCAAATTTCTATACATCAGATGCTACCCAATATTTCTAAAACTCAATCAGATATTAATTTAACATTTTGAAAGTAACCGGATGTCTTTACTGCAGTAACTTGGAACTTTTATGTTGCACCCATTTCTAAGTATATTCAAAGCCTCATGTTTCATTCTGTGATAGTCATAGGCTATCCTCAGTTAGGTGACTTCTTGGTTTATAAGCAAGAGATTTTGATACGTGCTTGGTTAGCAAAGCTAACAAGCTTCCACTGTGTATGGAATCCCTAATTATATTATATTCAGTGGACTGTGGTCTTTGTATGAAATAGCCAATTAGGTCTGGGGAGTGCTGTACTCATAGAGCTTGGTTAAATGTTATTACAATTTGAGTTCATTAATTAGGAAAAAAATAATCTGGTTGATTAAAGAGTAGTTGTGAAGCCCAAATGAAAAATCAGAATAACAAAGTTGTTTAAAAATTAGCTAACTATGGAAAAAGGTCTGCAAACATGCTGCGTTAAAGGAAAACACAAATATAAAATCAGAGTCCCACACCACAGTCACAAACCTGAAGCTTGTTCAGATGTTCAGCCTCCACTGCCTGGAGCTAAACCATCTCTAATGGTCTTAGTTCCAGTTCACTTATTTAAGTCAATTAGATAACGTCTCTTTTTCTGGTCTGGATTTCCATTATTTTTGAAAGTCACATATATTTCAGCTGTTTAGCATATTGTAGGTGAGAACTGAAGTGACCAGTTTAATACCTAATTCAGAGATGGATCTGAGCCAAACAATGTTGGCCAAAACCAGCAAGAATATTTAAAGGCTTGCATCCAACTCCACATGGCTCTAACAGTTTAAAAGCATTTTCTTGCCAGTACTCCGTGCATGGTAACAGTGATACAGACCCAACACTCACAATTCTGTGTTATGGTGGCTTGACTTTGTACTAATTATAGTCTAGCTGATTTGACTTTGTACTAATTACAGTCTAGTTCTGTGGACTGAATACCCATTAGTAACTGGAGTGTATTGTTGCGTTCCTCAACCGCAACTCCTACTTTAGCTTAATCTGAAAGGAATCCAGTTTGGCTCAAAGAGTCAACCAGAGCGATAACTGCAATCTCCTCTTTAAGCTCCTATTCTAGTCTCCACTGCATCTCCTTACATACCTCACTTTTTTGAACTGAACCAATCTCGCTCATAGGCTTTCTGTTCTCTAGGTCATTATGTCATGGTCATTAATTGTTTCCTAATAACTATTACCACATATGTCTTTTTTATGGCTTCATCACTTTGATGGGGAATAGTCAAACTTTATGAATTGGAGTTTCCATCCAAGTCATACATTTGGTGTGTCTTTTTTTTTTTTCTTTACTATTTCCAGTTACAGACCTCTTTTTATATTCTTGCCATGATCCTATGTTCATTTCAACATACTGGAGAAGTCCATAATTACAATTTGTCAATATTCATTCCCTGCTCGCACAAATAGACTCTCCACGTAAAAAATAGAGCCACTAGTGAGTTCTGTGATGCCATTTCAGTTTCACCGTATTCTTTGAGGTTCTGGATGGTTCCATCAGTGTTCCCAGCAAGCAGAATCTCCATATGAATGGCCACAAGCTCCACATAAGCCAGCATTCAGAAATTAATTTCCAAGATCTGTGTTTCTGTATTCTAAACAGGATGGCAAAGTCATAAATTCTGAGTCTGTGTGTAAGACAGTCTGGACTCCAGTGTGATTATTTTGGCCCACTGGAGGTAAAAATGTGTCCAAAGTCTCTCTGTGTTCCACTATCACAATTAGAATCTCCAAACCGTGTTGAAGTGGTGATTCCTGAGCTCCTCAGATATATTGAAAGAACTCAGAATTACCCTTGCACCAGAGGTTTTAATTTAATTAATACTGTCATATAAGCTGCAGTGTCCTACTGCAGAATAGTTTGAGTTCAATTGTAGTGTAGTCAGGGCCCCACAAGACCACAGAGCTTCCCTATTTATGCAGATTACACTCAGTTTTGGTGATATTTTGAATATTTTAACTTGTCCTTTTGTGTGGTTTTATGTCAGAAATGCAGGTTAGATTTTGTATTTTTTTCCCCTCAAAAGGCAAGTCTTTTAATTAATTATTCAGATGCTAGGCAGGTCTGAATTATGCTAAGGGTTTCTAGAACCTTCATTTCAGTAATTTATGTTCACCATTAATGTCAGCCTCTTCTGTCAAGGAAATCATCCAACTTCAAAGTGTAGGTCTTTATTCCAGGACACTTTCTTCACCGAACAGTAGATGTCCACAGTTTTGGTTCCAGAACAGCACCACACAGAACTTAAAGAGATTACCTGAATCTTCCAACTTCAGGAAGAGAAAGGAAAAGGAAAAAAAAAAACAACACATAAACATCAGGAAGGATTCATAGTTATAATACAGCTGTACAGAAAAAAAAAAAAAAAAAAAAANAAAAAAAAAAAAAAAAAAAAAAGGACACTAGCAGTCACGAATTTGACTTTCCTAGTCCAGATAGCCTTCTAACTTGAGTAATTCCTTTCCCCCTCATCCCTACGCCTCCATCAGTGGAAAATCAAATCACTAGCAGCTGCAGGAAGGCGATTAAAATATCAAAACATGTCACAGCGCACATGGACATTCATCACAGAAGGGAGAGCACCAAGAGTTGAAATGGCAAAGCAATGACAACATCCATCCCACCAGGACTAGGCAAATAATTTAGTCACTGAATGTCAGTGGTCCTTGTGTTCAGAAATAGCATGTCAATAAATTTCATCTTTCTGTGGTCCATATGCTATTTGAAAGTAGGGTCTGTACAATTCTTTTCGTTGTTCTGATTCTCTGCTGGTTCATGAACATTTCTGTGTGACTTCTACTGTTTTACTTTGCATCTTTTTAAGAAATATGCATAACAGATTTTGTTACAATGAACAGTTAGAAAATATCTGGGTTTTAATATATAACCACAATTTATTATTATTGTTAGGGTGGTGAGGCACTGGAACAGGTTGCCCAGGAAGGTTGTGGATGCTCTCTCCCTGGAGGTGTTCAAGGCCAGGTTGGACGAGGCCTTGAGTAACTTGTACTAGTGGGAGGTGTGCCTGCCTATGGCAGGGGCTTGGAACTAGATGATCCTTGAGGGCCCTTCCAACCTTACCATTCTATGATTCTATTAACTAGCATAGTTATTTACTAAGAGATAATGTCTACCTGCTAATATACTAAATAACCTACTAACCTACCTATCTTTTAAGACCTACTAGTAAGTATTAATCACATACCCAAGCCACTGCAGGATAGACACCTTAGGCTATATATATTCTAGGGCATATTATTGTGAATGCTGAGTCACTGGCATAAATCTGGTAATATCTTTACTATAAATTGTGTCTCCAGACTGGTCATTTCCATCCAATCCTGACTTCTGAACATTCTTTACTGGAAGGATTAACAAAGTTTGTCCAGTTTTCTTCCTGTCTTCACTGAAGATCGGTGACAACTTCAGCACGCTTGCAGAGGCTGTGTTCCTTTTGCTTATTTTGCCTGACTCAGAGGTAATTTAATCATCATTGCTCTTCTGCAAGAGAGAGTGCAACAGCAGCCATGCTGGGTTAAATCAGGTTTCACACGCCTGTAATCCCACCTGCCTGGGAACTGCCAGCTTTCCTTCTCCTCAGTATCGCCTCAGTAGCACAAACAGCAATACCATGGCAGTATTTCCCCTTATTACCACACTGTAGTACCACACTCTATCATTCTTGAACCACTGCATTCTTCAGCCCCAACATATTCACCATCGTTCTGGTCTCCAAAGCCTTCAGCGATTACTGCTTCAGGGAAGAGGTGACATCTGTATCCCTCCCTGCCCATCTTATCACATTTATTTCAACCAACATCATATTAGCTAAATTCAAGGTCACTTCCACACAGATCTTGTCCTCAGGGTTCTGCAGACACTGCAAGTATGCCAACCTAAATATTTACCATCACATATTCCCAGTGACTCTCTTACAACCACTCCCTCCATCCAGTATCTCTCCAGCTTGCAGGAGATCTCATGACACCACACAGTCATCTCCTCCCACTCCCTCCCTCTGAAAGGCTATGTGAAGAAAGGCAAGCCTTACCTCACACTAATAAGGAAAGCGTGATTAATATTTCCCTCTATATTTAATCTAGTTGGCTCACTGGGTGACAGAATTAATGAATAGATAGGTTCATATTCCTACACGGTTCATTATTCTGAGGGAAAAATAACCTCTACTCAGTGTTAACAAGTATGCAAATACCTTACCAGTGGCTGCCTACCTATCACCTTACGTGCAAGAGAGGGAATATGAGGATTATGATGGTTTGGGAGTTC
>WBNM01018262.1:9460-33793 GCA_013399055.1 Ramphastos sulfuratus | reverse complement strand
CCTGGCCTTGAACACCTCCAGGGAGGGAGCAGCCACAACCTCCCTGGGCAACCTGTACCAGTGTCTCACCATCTTTACTGTCAAGAACTTCCTCCTAACATCCAGTCTAAATCTCCCCTCTGCCATTTTAAACTCATTGCCCCTTGTCCTGGCATTGCAAGCCCTTGTCAATAGTCCCTCCCCAGCCTTCCTGTAGCCCCCTTCAGATCCTGGAAGGCTACTCTAAGGTCTCCTGGAAGCCTTCTCTTCTCCAGGCTGCACAGCCCCAACACTCTCAGCCTGTCCTCACAGCAGAGCTGCTGCAGCCCTCTGAGCATCTTTGTGGCCTCCTCTGGACCTACTCCAACAGTTCCATGCCCTTCCTGTGCTGGGGGCTCCAGAACTGTACTGTACATTGCCAATGACATATAGCAGCATTTTCTCACCCTTCTCTTCCTTCCCTTTGGGAAAATGGTACCTCAAAGGCTTTTCCTCCTTTCATACAATGCTCTCTAGGCTGCCTCTCCCCTAACTCCACGCTCCCAAAATAGGGACCTAAATCTGCTCCTGATTCTGTCTCTTTTAACTACCAAATTTCTTCCTATAAAGTTTTTAGCATATTTTTTTTCTTTGCAGTATGTTTCAAAACAACAGAATGAATGATAGAAAGCAGTAAAAAAACTACAGTACATCACCTTCTCCCCAGCTCCCCACCTTATAATCTCTGTAACTAGAAAGCTTTTTGTTGAATAAATCAGCTTTCAGCAAAGACCTGATCTGGAAATGCATTTATGTTCTAAACATAGAAATAAAAATGTTCTAATGAAACTTAAGTTGCACTCTTACCTACAGCATTCCCTACTGTGAAGGTTGCTGTTTAAAAAGTCTGCTTATAAATGCACCATCTGCTTGGCTTCTCTTCACACAGTTTATTCTTTATTGTGTGCTGTAATTAATGAGCCTTTCTGTATTATTACCATAAGAGCTGATGTTTTCCTTTATAAATGAGAAGAAATAGCCCCCTGATGAAATTTCAGATTACTTCAACAAATGAGGAGAATTGGACTGGATGATTTTAAAGGTCTTTTCCAACCCAAATGGCTCTGTGGTTCTCTGACTGGACTGTTGGATGCCACTGCATTATTGGAGCAGAATCTTGGCAGCTGCCTTGAGACACCATCAGCATTCAGGTGTAGATCATAGACTCATAGAATGGTAAGGTTGGAAGGGACCTCAAAGATCATCCAGTTCCAACCCCCTGCCATAGGCAGGGACACCTCCCACTAGTACAGCTCACTCAAGGCCTCATCCAACCTGGCCTTGAACACTTTCAGGGAGGTGGTGGAGCACAGAATCACCCAACGTTGGGCCACCACCTCCCTGGGCAACCTGTGCCAGTGTCTCACCACCCTCACTGCAAACAACTTCCTCCTAACATCCACTTTCAATCTCCCCTCTGCCACTTCAAACCCATTGCCCCTTGTCCTGGCATTGCAAGACCTTGTCAATAGTCCCTCCCCAGCCTTCCTGTAGGTCCAGATGAGCTGCATCAAGTTAGGATGTGACCTCCTCTGTAAAGTAGAGTTGTCAGATGTGACTACTGTACTCTTTAGCAGATAACAGGAGAAAGGAAAGTAGCTTAACACCAAGCTTTTCCTTCATCTTTGTCCCATGGCTTCTGAAACACCACAAAGATAAGGATGAGCCACTAATGCCTTTTTGACTAGGAGCACAGTTTCTGTATGCATCCTTGGGTTTTTTAGAAGTTGCAGATCATCTCTTATCTTCCAGGGGAATGACTGAGCGGTTTAGACACACAAAATCAGCATTCTCCATGACAAGAGAGCAGCAATTGCATAATAAACAGGACCTCTGCCTGGGCTTCACAGGTACAAGGGAGCAAAGGTGTCCCACGACATGAGCCAGTCTCTGGATGTAGTGGAGGGGGTAATTAATTACTGTGAGATGGTATTTTAAAAATATTAATATAGTTTATTAATATTAAACATTCAGAACTTGCAGCACCCCGATCAGCAATTTAATAATAATGACAGGTTCTAGGCATCATTATGGAAACTAGATACAGGTTATTATAGGATCTAGGAATAACTATTAAATATATACACATTAATTGAACTCAATTAAACTGGCAGAGAAGGTTGCTGTGGTCAGTGTACTGCTTGCGGTCAGTACTCCACTTGCTCACTGGATGGACTCAAGGAGCTCCTTTCTGCTTATGTGATGTGGGTTTAGGAGTTCCCTGCCCCCCCACACTTTGTAAAATGACCCAGGCTAAAACTCAGCCGGCTGGAAGTTTAGATGAAGCTCTATTTACAGCTCAGCACAATGTACAAGCAGATATATACNCAGGTATAATAGCAGACACACCTTGTAATGGCAAAGGGCACACTGTGCTCCCTGCTCATCGCCTTTTATCCATACAGCCTGAGACTAATGAGCCTTTGGACACAGGATAGCCAATCAGAATGGCAGTTAGCCAAGCTTGACCATGTTAGGTGAAGCCACAGGTTTGCTTTACCCTTTTTAGGAGAGAACACAGCCTTGCACAAGGCAACCCTGTGTACCTTGTTTACTGCAGGGTCTGGGCAGGCCACGGACCCCAGACACAGTGGCACCAGAGTCTTTCCCATGGTTGCTTTCCCCAAAACAAGAGGGAGAGCAGAAGAACATGCCTGGGCAAGCCAGGACATGTACAAGCCTATTCTGGTCTGCTTAGGCCTACCACAACACCGGCTTGCAGTTCACCCATGTCGCATGCTGTGCTGAAAGGAAGGACTCACCTTTTTGTGGACTTTGACCCTTTTCTCAGCTCCCATCTGTGGCAAACATCCTTCACTCAGCCAACCACAGATGCACGTCAGAGACCTTTTTAGTCTCTGTTAAAGCCTAAGAGATAATCAACGGAGACTAAAAGGACCTCTGATCGCCGCCTTTCAAGAACTTCACAGCCTACCTACAAAAACACATTTCTCTTTCTGCCCATCAAGAAAAATTATTTCTGATGGACTGTACTCACTGTTCACTGAGGACTGATTTTCTCATTTGGGTGAAGTTTTATGGAGCTGATTCTCATTCTTGCAGCCTTTCAGGTTATTAAGACAGACCTGTTCAGTCTGACAGCTCAGATGCAAGAGGGCAGGACTGGGCTACATTAACAATTCTATGCAATTTGATCAGTGTTACATGCAATTATCTGTACATGCTTGCTAGCAATCTGTGGAGTGTTAGGAGTATTGAAACTTGTTCACACTCGTGAGTAATCAGAAAGAAACTGGAGGAATTAGGAAGGAAAACGTTGCGGAATTCCTTGTCACAAACACCAGTGGGAGCAAGATCTTACACAATGTTTTATTATATATTTTAACATAAATCTTCTATCAGTAAATGTCTCCATTATGGATAGATACATATCTACCAACACCCACTCATGCACACACATTCTGTGATTTACATGGTGACAGAAATCTTTCACTTATCACTCCCACTGGACCAAAAAGCAGGAGAGACTTTTGCAGTGTGTACAGGTAGCATTGCTTAAATCATAGAATCATAGAATGGTAAGGTTGGAAGGGACCTCAAAGATCATCCAGTTCCAACCCCCTGCCATAGGCAGGGACACCTCCCACTAGTACAGGTCACTTAAGGCTTCATCCAGCCTGGTCTGCTTCTGATCTAAGACTGCATGAACTTAACCCTTACCTAAACTAGGTAAGGGTTAAAATAAAGACTCATTGTTGTCCTCAAGGAACTCTAGCAAGAGACAAATCCCTTCTCAAGCCTGTTCACTGTCTGTTTATTAACTAGAGCTCACATTTATATGCCATATCACAAGATATCAGCACTAAAGCTAAGTGATTAATTCACAACATTTATCGCCTAACCATTTTTCCACTCCTGCACAGAACAGTAATGTGTTTTGCAAATTCCTCAGTTATTTGTTGTTCTGAAGTAATGAATTAATTGTAATGATTTTCAACTTTATAGGGTGGTAATAGTTGTGATTTCAGTTGAAATGTGTCAGGCAGCTACAGTATTGCTTTTCTTTCCTGGCTGGCAGCATTATGTATAATTATTAAGGAATACTCTCATAAACTCCTACGTGCATATAAATTCCATTAGAATTTGGGGGACTATTCATTGCAACATTAAAATTTCTTTAAATCCTTTCAGTTATAAATAACACCTCATGACTTGGCTATCCCTGCATTTAGCACTTGCATTAACACCTGCAGGTTGATTAGTGAGTTCAGTGGTTCTTTTAGAACCATGGACCACAGACACTGTAATAATTATGTTCCCAGAAACCAGCATAGATAAGAAAGTTTACTCTTGACATTTATTCTTCCAAACTCTGCTACTGTTGGGAAATCCACTCTGAATTCCATCAAGCCACATGTAGCCTTGAGAAACAAAGGGATTCATTCAAGTATATAGCTCAAGACTCATTAAGAATATGTTAAGTCTGAAGAAGCTAAATCTAAAGTAAATAAAAGTGATTTTCTCAGAACACTACACTTTAGATGCCTATTACCTTAATTTTAAACATAAAATCATCACAGCTTTTAAATGATTGTTTCCCTGAATTTTTATTACAGTAGGTATTTTCAGCCTAAAATACTTCAAAACAAATCACACACCTCCTGTGGCAGCTGTTTCTAATGAATTGGTCTTCACTGGTTTCCCACTTAAGATGAAATTCAATGTTTTCTGAAGCACAGGCTGGTAGTACAAAAATACCCACCTGGGTAGAATGGTGATTGTAGACTTGCTTGCATGCACTGAAACATTCCCAACTTTCTTAGAGACACAAAACCATCAAAACACATTTATTAAGGACAAACAATACACTTAGCAGAGGCTCCAGCTGATCGTGTCAAATTTAACAGCTAAGCTTGCAAATGCTGCTTTACTAAACCTGATGGATACTATCAGTTGCATGGAGAAATTTGATTTCAATTTCCTTCTTGATGCAGAATGCAAGAGAGGGATTTTTTTAGGCTCTGCTTGACTGAAGCATTCCCATTTTCATAGAATCACAGAATGATAAGGTTGGAAGGGACCTCAAGGATCATCCAGTTCCAACCCCCTGCCATAGGCAGGGACACCTCCCACTAGTACAGGTCACTCAAGGCCTCCTCCAACCTGGCCTTCAACTCCTCCAGGGAGGTTGTGGAGCACAGAATCACCCAACGTGATCTTTGATCTAGGGTTAGGTGATCTTTGATCACATTGAGTGATTCTGTGCTCCACAACCTCCTTGGCAACCTGTGCCAGTGTCTCACCACCCTCACTGCAAACAACTTCCTCCTAACAGCCACTTTCAATCTCCCCTCTGCCAGTTCACACCCCTTGCCCCTTGTCCTGGCATTGCAAGACCTTGTCAATAGTCCCTCCCCAGCCTTCTGTTCTGTTCTGATCTGTTTCAGGAATGTATATTAGTTATAAATATGCCAATTCCTAATACTTTTGTGGAAGCTGTTGAAAAGATAGGCCATGAAGAAGTTCTTTTTGATTCCTCCTAGCACTACTAGTGTGGAAAAAAAAAAAAGGCAGTTTTTTATTATTATTTCCTGAAACATCAAAAATCTGCAATGTGTATGTGTGCATGCATGTAAGATTCGAAGGTGTGATTGTGTATGTCCATGCAAAGTGAGTGGAATGTGTAGAGATAGAGATAGAGATAGAGATAGAGATAGAGATAGAGAGAGAGATAGAGATAGAGATAGAGGTAGAGATAGAGATAGAGAGAGAGATAGAGATAGAGAGAGAGAGATAGAGATAGAGACAGAGATATTTTTTTATTAGAGCAATCTTCAGAACAATCTTCATAAGCAAAATATGTTGGAGTTATTGTGCTTACAGGCTAGAAAAAAGACTTACCAAAATGAAGTTGTTCCTTAGTTTGTAAAGGATATGGTTTCTTTTACTGAATGCAATGCATTTAGGGAGAAAGAAACCCTCCATACTAATTGATTCCTATAGCTACTGTACCATGAGGTGTTGGGTCTCATAAGACTGCCAACGCAGCAGTACTCTGTGCTGGGAATCATTCAAGATAAGGAGGTGGTTATGTAAACAAGGATGTAGCTTAGCAAAACAGGATGCCTGATGGTGATGGTATTGAAGGCCTTTATCAGTGTGCCTGGGAACAGCTCAAGAAGAGTTGCCTGTAACCAAAGAGAGGATGCTTAGTGTGACCAGGCAGTCTATCCTGTATAATCATAGAATCATAGAATGGTTTAGGTTGGAAGGGACCTCAAAGATCATCTAGTTCCAACCCCCTGCCATAGGCAGGGACACCTCCCACTAGAACAGGTTACTCAAGGCCTCATCCACCNTCCTGTTCCTCAGGGCTGCTCTCAGTCATTCTCCACCCAGCCTGTATTTGTGCTAAGTATATGTACTAACTCTGTGCAATAAAGGGATGATCTTGGATGTACCACATTGGTGTTTGTTCATCCCTCCTCGCGTCATCTGTCCTCCCACACCCAGCGATCCCCAACGTCGTGTGGTTCTGCAGCCTCTGGTGACCCCTGACATTCTGGTGACCCCTGACATTCTAGTGACCTCTGACATTCTGGTGACCCCTGACATTCTGGTGACCCCTGACATTCTAGTGACCTCTGACATTCTGGTGACCCCTGACATTCTGGTGACCCCTGACATTCTAGTGATCCCCAACATTCTGGTGACCCCTGACATTCTAGTGATCTCTGACATTCTGGTGACCCCTGACATTCTGGTGACCCCTGACATTCTGGTCACCCCCGACATGATATTTCCGGTGATTCCACTACAATGAGGCCTTTGCTTTTTGCCAGGACTCCCATTTTCTCTTTGAATTTCTGCAGAATTTGCAAATAGCATTCAAGCAGCAAATATCAATGTGGCTAATCTAGAACTCTTCTCTCTGTATGGGAGGGGACATGTGCAGATGTGTAGGAATTGTGGTCAGCCAGACTGTATGGTCACAAAAATATTTACAGCCCACTGTGGGCATGCTCAGTTGTCATTCAATTTTATTTTATCTTCTCATCTGGTACCCGCATTCTTCTTTCATGACACCTGTGGGGCTTCCAGTAGCATTCACAGACTCTGTCTTCTACTTCAGAAATGTATATTTTCACTGCACTTTAGTTGTTGAACAATTGATAGATGAGCTGCTAATTGATCCATTGTCTAGTAAAAGACACCTGAAAGCACTCCTTACCTCTATTATGTGTAGGAAGATTGCTGTAACTGGTAGTTTCTATTCCAAAAGGGACAGGTTAAAAAATAAATCACCACAACCTTACTTGTGGTGCACTTGTAGATATTGTCTTCCTTACAGCTGCTCTCAGAGATGACTCCAGGCAATACACCAAGAACAGGGGAAAACCTGCAAACTTCAGCCTTTTTATATAGGGAGAATTCATGTCTGACATTTACAGTCTCTCACTGCCAGTCCTTCAAGACTGAATGATGACACTGTCCACTAATTAATAACATGAGATCAGTGCAGCAAAAAGTAGAACTGAAATGACTTAATATGTAAAATATAAAGAGCATCAAATACTGAAACTCTGCTTGAAAAAAAAGAAAGATGTATAAACTGGAAGGGAATAAACAGTACAGAGAGGCAGCCAGATGATCAGTTGTTGAATGGCAAGGCGATGCATGACACCCAGTAACTGAGAACAGTCTGTACTGGGTCTGACACCAGCATATACAATGCCCCCTATATAATATAGTGCTGAGTATAGTGCATATCAGACCTCTGCATGGCATGAGGTGCAAGCCCAAGAGCTATGTTGCACAAACAAGTGCTATTCCAAGATCTCATTAAGGCACTGACATCTTTTCAGCCCACTGGTGTGGCCAGTCTAGCTGCAGCTGTGGCTGCAGACAGGACAGCTCTGGTAGGTGTAACTGCTTTTGTCACCAGCTAAGGTGAAACATCTTCCTTTATGTCACATACTTGTAACTGTCTAAATAAATGGTCCAGACAAAAAGAGAATGAGCATATGTACCGAATCTGTGTGCAGTTCTGGAGCCCCCAGCACAGGAAAGACATGGAACTGTTGGAGTGGGTCCAGAGGAGGCCACAAAGATGCTGAGAGGGCTGTAGCAGCTCTGCTGTGAGGACAGGCTGAGAGAGTTGGGGCTGTGCAGCCTGGAGAAGAGAAGGCTTCCCGGAGACCTTAGAGTAGCCTTCCAGTATCTGAAGGGGGCCTACAGGAAGGCTGGGGAGGGACTATTGACAAAGTCTTGCAATGACAGGATAAAGGGCAGTGGGTTTGAAGTGGCAGGGGGGAGATTGAAACTGGGGGGTGGAACTAGATGATGTTTGAGGTTCCTTTCAGCCTTACAAGTCTATGATTCTATGAATGCCACAGTGACTGTTGTTACCCCTGCTTTATGCTTAGGGAGTTCTCTTTTCTCTAGTGGTGCACTCAGGTTTTGCTATAAGGTTTTTCACACAGCAGCACTTCTTTTGTCAGAGAGGTTATGGTCTTCATGAACTTCCGTGTTCACTGAACCACTTGCTGCTGGCCAACCAATTGCGATGAAAGTGAAACCTGCATCCATGCCAAAAGATTTTACTGAAATAGGAAAGCACAGCAAGCAAGCTACAAAATCCACTGAAATAGTACCCCATGACCCCAAAGAAGGTAGCAAAGAAAGCTACTTTAAAATCAATACTTAATTCGGCAGAAAAATCAATTTCCCTCCCTCTGCAGTCCATGAAGTTCATCAGGAAAAAATTACCCCTCACATATTAGCAGCTCTTTCACCCTGCAGGCTCAGAAATTAATTGCAATAGATGATTTCAAGCCCTGGGATGACATGCTATAAAGTATTTTGCACCCTATGAATTAAAACATGGGTTAGATGTGAACACCTCCCACTAGTACAGGTCACTCAAGGCCTCATCCAACCTGGCCTTCAACACCTCCAGGGAGGGAGCAGCCACAACCTCCCTGGGCAACCTGTGCCAGTGTCTCACCACCCTCACTGTAAACAACTTCCTCCTGACATCCAGTCTAAATCTCCCCTCTGCCACTTCAAACCCATTGCTCCTTGTCCTGCCATTACAAGACCTTGTCAATAGTTCCTCCCCAGCCTTCCTGGAGCCCACTTCAGATCCTGGAAGGCTACTCTAAGGTCTCCTGGAAGCCTTCTCTTCTCCAGGCTGCAGAGCCACAACTCTCAGTCTGTCCTCATAGGAGAGGTGCTCCAGCCCTCTGATCATCTTCGTGGCCTCCTCTGGACCCTCTCCAATACTTCCATGTCCTTCCTGTGCTAGAGGCTCCAGAACTGCACACAGGGCTCCAGGTGGGGTCTGAGGAGAGCAGAGTAATCATCTGCCTTGCCCTGCAAGTTTTGCATACACTGTGCAGGACATAAGCAATCCTACACAACAAAGCTTGTTTTGTCAGCATCCAAATGATTTCTCAGCATCCAAATACTTTCTCTTAAGGCAGTGGTACCTTGCCTTTATTCTCCCACACAGGCATGCCAGTCCTGCTGTGAAACAGTTAAAGAGCTTTGCTGCACAGCACTCAGGGATTCGAGTCCCTGTCAGTAAGCTTGAGCCCTTGGGTATGGATGTTCCACATCTGACTCTGGGCCATCTCTTCGTCTGTGAACTTTCCTTTACACTCTAACTACCTTGCTGCTAAATGCTTTTAAACATAATAGCTTGCTGTTAAATCTGTTAAAATACAGCATATAGAATGATATCAACCAAGAATCTGCTTTGCATTTAATAAATCGGTGTTTCTTTTTACAATGTTTGCCTGCATAATAGACAGAATCTCTTAGCACACACATGACAGAGCCTGCCTTTTCCTTACATCACTGCTCTGCTGCTATTCTAACCTCCATTCCTTTCTCCCAAGTAACTGCTGTGGCCTTTTCTCTGTTGCTTTCAGACTGGTAGACATTTCTTTCCTGAATTTAGATTGTCTATGCTTTTTAAAGGCTTCAAAGTCTTTGTGGGGATATAGTCACAACTTATCAAAGTCCAGCCTCTGAGAGGTTGTTTGCTTCCACTGCATCCCACAGCTCAGATCTTTACACTTGTATTCACAGTCCTATATCATCTCTGGCAGAAGTTCAGTAAAATTGTCTTTCTGCCCCCTCTGTGTTGGGGGTTCTCAACATGGTTGGAACTGTTACAAGCCTACAGTCTATCTCTGCTGAGAGACCTGAGCTCCTCCTTACTATACAGTAGGCCACTGGCAAAAAGTAGCAGCACATCTCTTACAAATTGATGTATCACTTCTACTGTTTTCAGCCAATTAATTTATGTCATAATGCTTGAATGCTTCCTTTTTACACAGGGTCAAATTGGTTAGATATCAAAAAGGTGGAGCATTACCATCACTATTGCACCCCTTAGTATTGCCTCTGTTGGTATAAATCTTTTTAAAGGGGGTTGCTTCACTACTTTTTCTCTGTATTTCTACAAGTTACTATTTAAAGTGTTTCCTATTTGAGGTACTTCTCTCCAGTATTTAAGTACATGTCGAAGTTCTCACACAGTGTTAAAATGTGGCACCCTGGCATCCCACAGCATCAAGCGGAAGACACAAAGTGTGTTTTAAAGCTTCACTATTCTTTTGCTCCCAGCCACGTCCAAGTTCCACTTGTGCATTCAATGTGAAAATGAAAAAGGCAAACTATTTGCATGCAGAGATTGATGACTCAGCAGTAGACAGAGTTCTTATATTTGCTAAAGATACTGCAACCAGAACATTTGATCCTACCTATCTAAAAAACACCTCTGTCCTGCTTGCTTCCAGGATCCCTCCTATCATACTCAAATAAATTTTTAATGAATGGAAGTTTTGTAGCTGTATGCAACAACTGAGCTCAGTGACTTAGGAGGTAATTTACAATTCTAATGTGCTGGCTTGGTTTGTTGTTGTTTTGGTTTTTTTTTAATTCTTCTTTTGTTTTCCAGACTTAAGCTTTCATTACCCTTCCTCTACTCATCACTGTATTGACTGTTTATCCTATTGTTTTTTTTTTTTAGGTTTCACATTTGGAGACGAGCAGACATGAAGAGAGTAAAGCAATGAAGAATGGTGAAGGGCTGAGACAGCATCACAGATTGAGAGGGACTTGCACATCAGGACTCTTTGTAGAATCATAGATCTGTTGAGGTTGGAAGAGACCTTTGAGATCAAGTCCAACCACTCACCTAAAGCTCACAATCCCACTACTACCACTAAACCATGTCCCTAAAGTGACACTGTAAGATTCAGTCTATGATCTTGTTTGAAATTCTTCAGTCACCTACAGTGGGACTATTTTAGTCAGTTTGTTGCAGTTTCACTATCCTCTTGCATTAGTCTTGAGGATGCCACATGTGGTGTATCTTTCACATATTCTCTAGGAAATTTTTATAGATGTGAAGCTCAGGTTCTACAGTTGACACAAGAAAAATGACAACTCAGTGTGCACATAATGGAATGTCTTTCACTCCACTGTGTAGAGTTCTCTGAAAAAGAGCTCACAGTCCTTCAGTTTAGAGCAACCACACTACTGGTGAGGAAAAGGGAAAGTGTGAGGCTCACTGGACTCTACTGAAGTTGTATAAAACTTCAAACACGTATTTAGCTTAATTCTTCCCAAGTCTGTTAGCAGAGTATGCTATTCATGAAAACATAAATGCTCCCTGCTTGATTGCTGTGACAGTGTTCTTATTTCTGACATGTATCACCATGAGCTCAGACATGTTACTCTGAAAAACATACTAAGAAAACCCCTCCATTCAGCTCTGCTAGCTATAAGCTGCTATTTGTGAAGTGGTTTTATGGTTAAATGAAAAGTTAATGATAAACAACCTTTCTGAATGGCTGGATACACCATCCCTGTGCTGAGTGTGACACTGGTCTCCAGCAAATAATGGTTTGTGAGTAGTATACTCATTTTCTTAGCCACACAGACTATTTCATTGTTAACGAGCACTGCTGCAATGAAAAGGAAATGCAAAACCACTTAAAATGATGCTTTACCTGTGATAAGGAGGTTTTTTTGAGTTTTGAATGTTTTTCACCTAAATGCTATCAGCTATTGAGGCTTAAGGATTCGTTCTTAATAGATGTGTCTTATACAATTTTTTCTTTTAACTTAATTGCAAAACCATTCCTGGTTGTTTTGCATTACTGCTAAACGGCTTAGCTACAATCGACCTTTTTATGCATCCTGGGGAAGGTATGAGAAGGGCAGCACAACGCCTCAAGTGCTGCATCAACTCATGATAGACACAGGGAGGAATGTTCAGAAGCTTAGAAGAATGTCCTTTGAAAACAGCCTCTTTCCCTCTACCCTCTTTGAATTCGTACTTCTCTCCCTTTCCTTCCTTATTTGCGAGGGTAATGCGTTGGGACTACTCCTCAGCTGTTCCCAAATTCTTATACGCCAGGTGAGTTTCCTACCAACAGTTCGCAATGTGTACCTTTTCTCACACACATCCTTGCACCCCATACTGTGAGAAAGCCAGCTCTTGTCTGCTCTGCTAATTGCTTGAGAAATCTGTTTGGTCTGCATTTTCTTTGGTTTACACACACATAGAAGGAAATTGAATGCAAAGACGACGAATATGCCTTTTNCTTGAACACCTCCAGGGAGGGAGCAGCCACAACCTCCCTGGGCAACCTGTTCCAGTGTCTCACCACCCTCACTGTAAACAACTTCCTCCTAACATCCAGTCTAAATCTTCCCTCAGCCAGTTCAAACCCATTGCCCCTTGTCCTGGCATTGCAAGACCTTGTCAACAGTCCCTCCCCAGCCTTCCTGTAGGCACCCTTCAGATACTGGAAGGCTACTATAAGGTCTTTTCTCCTCATACTTTAAAGATCAAGTATCTTCTACCCTAGAGATTAAAAAAAAAATGAGTCTTGGTAACTAACACAGGCTCTGCATTTGTATAGTATTTTCTATGTACTAAGTGTAAACAATTAAAAAAATATAGTAAAGAAGGTTCTCCACTATTTTCATGCAGTGAAAGTGCTCCTCATAGCATTAAATGACAGTGTTGCTTGCAATCCACACACATTATCTGAAAGCTTATACACCTGCTCTCTCTATATAAACCTAATGTAGATAGCCATAATAGCTTGTATGAATTGGAAACACTGAGCTTACTGAACCGCAGTCAGGAAACTGAAATTATATTCCCTCCATCATAATACCAAAGTCAGTATGTAATATTCTGAAAGAATAAGCACACAGTAATGCCCTAAGTTGATGCTGGGTTCCACACATTATTGCTCAATGCTATCAAAAAGCTGCATCTTCAGACTCTTTACTGAAACATATGACATGACTTAAATTACCATGACAAAGACAAAACTCTGCAATTTCAGAGTTTTCTAACACTTCAGTTTTTATGAAATCACAGACTTTTTTCTAATAGAAACATAATTTATTTGCTGATTAAATTCCAATAAAGGAGTCCTGATTTAAAAAGAAAAAAACTAAAAACCCAAACCAAACAAAAACCTGTTTAGGAATTTAAGTTGTAAGCACTGACAGGAATATCCTCCTTTGTTCCCACTCACACCTTGGACTAGAAGATGGAGATTTGACTCTTGTTCATCCAACTATTTTATCATAAACCACTGAATAAATAATGCTCAGCATTAACTAATGCTTGCATCTAATGCTGAACTCTGCTTCAATAGGGGTGAATTTAATACAAAGTGTTGCAAAACCACCGCTCAATTATATTTAATCATTTTTTTCAAGCCATCATTGTTCATTGGTAATTTGTGTGCACTATTTAATGTCAACTCTCTCTTACACATAGGTGGATTATCTACAGTGTCTATTAACCAGAAACACAGACACTTAGTGGGCATATATTGAGGCTGTACCTGTGAAAATCAGGCCATTTGACTTTGGAGCTTGCTTCAAACTGTAGACATGGAACACCTGCATCCACACCAGCCCCTAAATCATTCTTGATGGATGGAATGAGGTATTTTCTCAAATCTGGCTTCTGGGACTCACTTTCGTGAAAGCAGAGCTCACGTTAGATTTTATATCCATGTGATGAGTCCTGAGCTATCAGGTTTCTGCCTTAAGCACTGTCCCCCAGGTGAGACTAAATTCAGTGTCTCAGTTTTGGTGTAAACTAACAAGTTTTTTACCTGTGCATGAAAAACAAACAGAAGCATTTTATGAAGGTCAGATTAAAGTGCTTATGAGAAGTTAGCTAGATCCCATCTGGGCTTATTAGGGCTTACTAGCTGGGGTTAATTTACTATTTCCTATTAAACAAAAAAAGAAATAAAATAAACCTCAGAAGACGAACCAGTCAGGGCAGCACCTCTAGCAGTTCGAGGCTGCCACCACACACTACCCACCCCTCCGCTCATCTTTCCCTCCACGGCCTCACCTATACCGACCCCCGCTCAGCCCCAAGCCAGCCCTCCCTCACAGCCTGCCCCAGCACGCCCACTCCTCATACTCTGCCCCAGCACGCCCACCCCCCCCGCCCCCCCCCCCCGCCCCGCCCCCCCCCGCCCCCCCCCCCCGCCCCGCCCCCCCCCGCCCCCCCCCCCCGCCCCGCCCCCCCCCGCCCCCCCCCCCCGCCCCGCCCCCCCCCGCCCCCCCCCCCCGCCCCGCCCCCCCCCGCCCCCCCCCCCCGCCCCGCCCCCCCCCGCCCCCCCCCCCCGCCCCGCCCCCCCCCGCCCCCCCCCCCCGCCCCGCCCCCCCCCGCCCCCCCCCCCCGCCCCGCCCCCCCCCGCCCCCCCCCCCGCCCGCCCCCCCCCCCCCCCCCCCCCTCCCCCCCCTCCCCAGCCC
Organism: Ramphastos sulfuratus; assembly: GCA_013399055.1. Lineage (NCBI taxonomy): Eukaryota > Metazoa > Chordata > Aves > Piciformes > Ramphastidae > Ramphastos > Ramphastos sulfuratus. The sequence continues at coordinate 18,994 of WBNM01018262.1, read as the reverse complement.
CCCCACCCCCCACAGCCTGCCCCAGCACGCCCACTCCTCATACTCTGCCCCAGCACGCCCACCCCACACAACCTGCCCCAGCACGCCCCTCACGCCCACCCCCCGCACGCCCTGCCCCTGCACGCCCACCCCAGACTGCCTGCCCCGCGACAGAGCGCCGCCGCGTCCCTCTCCCGCCTCGGCAGGGGTGTGCACCGTGGGCCGAGCTTCCGCCCGGGAGCGGGGCGGGGCGGGGCGGGGCGGAGCGGGGCGGGCCCAGCGGCGGGCGGGAAGGCGGCGCGGCGAAGATGGCGGCTGTATGGGGTGTGCGGGCGGGGACTGTGCTGCGGGACCTGTCCCTGAGATCCGCCCTCCTGCGGGGCAGCTTCCCGGTGAGTGAGCCCGGCCCTGGCCGCCACTTCCCCCCGGCGCTGCCAGTGGCCCGGGCGCCGAGGCAGGGCGGCGGGCGGCACACCTGGCGCGCCGGCAGCCTCTCCTTACGAGCCGTCCCACTCCCTGTTCCCCCAACCACCGCTTCCCGCCCTCTGAAGCCACCGTTCACCCGCGGCCGCCGGGCTACGGTGATCACAGCCTTCTCCTGTTGCTCGCAGTTGCGGGGCGACCTCTGGCTTCCTGCCATGGCGGAGCTCGGGTTCCGTCTCCTGGAGGACGTATGGAGCCCGAAGCCCTCCTGGGCTCTGGTCGGTGAAAGCAGAGACCTAGCGGCAGCTCTTGTTCGGCCGTGCCCGGCAGGTTGCGGGGCAGAAGGCAGGCAGCAGTGCTGCGGCCGCAGTCCGCCGCGTCGGGACTGAAGTGCCCAAGGCGTGCCAGGGAGCACAGCTCTGGCAGCCTCCTTGCTCCTGAAGTACTGACAGCAGCAGCAATAAGGGACACGAAGTGATACCATTGATCTGAACACGTGTCAGGTGCCAGCATGGAGCTGGCTTTGGGCAGGCTGGGGTGGGGATGCTCAGTTGTGTGCTTCCCTGGGCTGGCTACAGCGCTGCCCTCCCGCTGGGCTTAAACCCTGAAGTGTGATGGGAAAGAAGAAGTGGTCCTCGTTGAAGGGCTTGTGCTGAAAAGCTCTCATGAGGTCTGTTAGGAGTGCTTTATTCACCTCGACAGCATACATGCTGAGGGAAATGAAACACCTGCGTTTTAGGCAGCTCTGGTGCCTTTGGCAACCAACCTCTTTATTTTTTCTTTTAATCAGATCAGCAGCTTCATGGAAATCTACTTTAGTCCTAGCATAAGTACATGCCCAGAAATGGAAGTCTCTGAAAGGGAAGAAGTGTGCTTCTGGGTGGTTCTGCTTCTGCAATAGGGAAGTTGTGAGAAACTTCCTTGGTTTTGTGTGCATCCTTACTGTTCTGACAGCGTTCTGATGTGGAAGGCTTTTGTGGTGGCTGAATATGGAGCGTAGTCTGTCCAGAGTCACCTCGAAGTGTAGAAGGTGGTTTGGCTGACCTTGGTTTCAAGCCTTCTCTTTACCTAGTGCTGCAGTGGGGATTTGAGGTAGAGGTGGTAATTAGGAGCTCATGTTCTGCTCTGTCATCTCTCAAAGTGCAGAGTGATCCTGTAAGTTAGCCCACTGAAATCACTGCACATCAGCTCAGACTCTTGGGATATTAAGGTGGGCATTTTTTTTTTTAAATTTCTTTGTCTTTTTTGTGTGTTACTTATGAAATAGAGGTATTGAACATGCACTATAAATCATATTACTCTGTTTCTGAACTCTGACAGGTATTGAGAACATCTCCCACGATCTGTGCTTTCCAAATAGATTATTTTCAAGAACCTGATCAGTACTGTGACAACAAATGAGATTTGTAATTTATAAAAGGAAATAATTTTGCTGGAGAACCATCCTAATTTTTGGAGTGTTACATTATAGAATTCCCATCTACACAATCTGGTCTTCCACTGTTTCAAACTGTAAGCTACAAACAAGTTCATCAGCCAGGATCTGGATTTCTCTGCTACGCATCCAAGAGTCTTTTGATGACAAGTTTTTTCCTCACTCGTATCATTGATTACTTAGCTTAAACCAGAAGCTGCAGTTGCATTTACTTGTTTATTTGTGATAAACCAGCAAAACCTGTCCTCTTCTCAAAGGCTGTCACACGGTGCCTTTCACAATAAGGGTCTTCCATAGGATAAGGGGACAATCAAGAACCTTTAACCTTTGTTGTTTTGAGAACCCCGTGTGAGTAGATGCTTAGTGAGGTTTCAAATCTTTCCCCCTAAGCCTGGTGACTGACTGTTGAGTGGTGTTTGTATGCTTTTTATCTGTTGCAAAGTTTCTCATTCCAAACCTGCTGATCTTTTTTATAGCTGTGTTGAATCAAGCTTTTTGAGAGGTTTGGTTGTGTGCTGTGATGATCTAATCACTAACACTTCTCTGTGTAACTTCATTTTAGGGGTGGAATAAATGGTTCTGGATCATACCATGTGAACATGTTTTATCATCCTTCCACTTTCCCTTTGGCTCTTTACCTTTTCATAACTGTTGAACATTTCTTATTCTTTGTACTTTTTATAGTCTTGATAGATTCAGTTCTTTGCGCTTTTGGAGTTCCAATCTTACCAAGTGTTTGAGGAAGATAAAAGATAGATTTCAGTTGTCTGCAGAGCACGTGGACAAGCGTATTTAGACCTGCTTGTACTGGAGCAATATTTGTAAAGAGCTGTGACAAACGCTCCAGGGACCACTCTGCAGCAGAATTCAATCTTGTTGGCTAGCAACAAATAGGCTCCATTGAAGGCTGTTTATTTGAATAGGAGTTGGATTGGGCCCTTTGGGAGAATGCTGTGTTTTCAAAATAGCTTCAGATGCAGTGGATTTCAGTGATGAATATAAATGAGGAACAATTAAATCAGAATCATAAAGACAAAAAAGGGAAAATGCTGAAGGTAACTCTCCGGTTTCCTAATGCAGTGAGCAGATTGGCTGCTGTGCTATGCATCCTCTCCCAGCCTTCAAAATGCTGCTCAGTCCTGCCATAACACTGCCAAATTTCATTCATGTTGAAAATATTATTTAAAAAAAAAAGAAAGGAAAATAAAGATGGAATTAAACAATATTCCTGTCATAAAATCTGCTGAATGCTCCATATGTTAAAAGTAGGGAACTGTACAAGGTTGCTCACTGCAGATGCCTTCAATTTCTAGGCTCGAATACCTATAAAGCCTCATTAATGCTAAACAGAAAGTTCTGTCTTTGTTAAGAAGCTATCAGCTGTGAGTTCAGTAATCTTCCATGCAACAGAAAATACTGCTGAAAATAACTTTCAATTCATGACTTCAGAAGCTACGTCAGTGCCAAATCCCTACTTTTTTTCTTGGCTTTGTATTAAGTTCTTGAAAGATTCTTGAAGGTTCTGACTGTTTCCCTGTTTGGCTTTCCCTGGTTGACAGTTTCGCTCTAATTTTTCAGGTTTTACGCTTAGAGGCAGGAAATACATGAGCCTACAGACTTTCACAAGCAGGCTTTTTTCTCTAGGTACCTAAAGCAAATGACAGGAAAGCCCTCTTCAAACTAGACAAAGCTGAAATGCCAAAGTGGAGCAGCTGTTTGGCCCACTCCTCAGTGGCGGTTCTGTTAAACACATGGTTATCGAAGTCCTTTTTGAAGTAAAAGGAGGAAATGAAAACGTAAATATAGACTTAGACTTGTGATTATTTAATAATTTTTTAAACTATTTTTTCACTTAGTTTTACGTTGGTGGAACATCTGCCCTGGGAGCAATTTGGCTCTGGCACAGACATTCACATCTTTGTTTTGAAGCAGAGAAAGCTGCACTTTGCTGTGTCTATTTACCTTTCTTTGTACCTAATTAGCTAATTAGATCAGAAGAAACAGCCTTCACGACATTAGGTTGTGAATTGGCAGGGACACCTGTCCTCCTGTCCCTCCATTTGAACTCCCTGCCAGTCGACCCAAAGAGGCTCCATACCTTGCTTGGGTGTATTTAAGATTCATTAAAATTCTCATTACAAAGATGGATGCTTTGTCATTCATCTTCCTCCCGAGGCACCAGATAGAAGTGTCAGCAGACAAACTGTGTTTTCATACAGGTACCTGAGTGACCCTTTCACCCTGTTTCTCTCTGGAAAAGTCAGTGCAAATGGCAATTTAGTTTCCTAACAAAAAAGCCCTTTCATTTGCCCTTTCTGGCTGATGACTGCCAACAAGAATACTCCGAAGAAAGCCTGCAGATGCTGAGGTTCCTTTGAGAATACCTGAAAGTAAGGTGAGGGTTTAGAAACAGTTGGGGTTTGTTTATTTCCTCTATTTCCCCACCCCCCCCCTCATTTGGAAGGTTCATTTTTCCTAAAAATTTGGTACATATTCATTTAAGTTCTTAGAGATGTGATCGCCCCCTCCCTGTTTTGGGGGCTCTCAGGTCGGGTTCCAGGATGACTCAGTGACAACTGCTACACTTCTAGCAAGTAGCTCAGGGCATCATTACCTGGGGCAGCCCAGTCTCCTGCTCATGTTTGAGACTGCAGGCTGCAGCTTTGAGCATATGCCCTAAGGATTTTCTCCACAAAATTCCCCTCTTTAAAAGTCTCTGCTGAGAATGCCAATTCCCCACACTATAGCATTCGAATAAAGCACAGGACATAGAAATCGTATTATCAGTGCAAGCGATTACAACACTAACTTTGGAGCAGATAATTAAACATTAATCCATAATTAATAGCTGGCTATGGATCTTATTTTAACTAGATAACGTGGCTAGAGTAGGCTGGAACCCCAAGAGTGACTGTTGTGACAAATTCCTTAATGTTGGAGGTGTGCTGTGTGGTTGAATAGACACTGTTGATTCTCTATTTGATGAATGATACTTAAAGCACAGCCTAAACTGTGAGCTGAAACCTCTCCTTCAATACTGTAATGTAAATAAGGACCCGAGATTGATGGAGTTTTGTGTGCTCATTTGATTTGTTTGTTTCTTTGGTGTTTGTTTTGTTTTGTCTGTTTGCTAGTGATGTTCTGTTTGCTGCTGATGTTCTTGTATAATTAGTGGCTAAATGCTGACAGCAAAAGAATTGTAAACCAGCAAGTAGTTACACTTACTTGTTGGAGCACTTCAGTTAGAATTCTATACTGATAGCACAACGATTTTGCATTCACTAAATAAAAGTTCTTGAGTGTTATTTCTTTAGTTTGTTTAAAAGGTGCTGGTTTGTTGAGCTGGTTTACTGTGGGTTTTAGGGTTTTTTTTCCTAGTCTCTATCTGGTCTCTTCTTGCACGTTCCCAGGTTTCTAAACTACAAGAATCTGCATCTCAAAATTGAATTATAGTTTCTTTTATTTCTGTGAGATTCTTTGAGTGTATAAGCTTAGAATCCCAAGTCATAAAGCTCTGGACAGTGTCCCTGTTGGGCATGAATGTGGGTTGGGCTGTTTGACTCCGAGCTGGTTTCATTTAGGAAAAGCACTTTTAAAATGTTTTGGGAGTGCTACATTATTATTCATTTGGGTTTATTTACCGTGCACTTTGGTAGTACTCAGTTACAGATCAATTTCAGTCCACCCTGTTTGTCTTTAATTTGTGCAGCACTGCTTTATTGATTGGCCTTAGAGAGCAAAGTAGTTCAAATTTGCCTCTCTTGTTTGTGTCTTTGTATAGTTAATGATTTGCATTTTAGTTTTCTGCTTTTCATAATAAAAAGGTATAGATTGGTGTTGTTTACAAGTGAAGAACCAAAGGTTACATGCTCATCTTTATCAGCTAAATTAGTTTGTACAAGAGGCATTCCAAAATGTTGCAGCTTTGCAGTGTTCTTCCTGTGGCTGTAGAGTGAAAATGTTACTCTTTATATAAAGTTCCTAGGCATAAATCTGGCAGTTTAAGGAAGGTGGAGCAGGCAAAATACACACCCTCAGGATTCAGTGGGCAGTAAATCTGTTTGGAACAAAAAGATTTTTTTTTAAAAAATTATTATTAAATAGAAGAGTGTGATTTGTGTGCAAATGGATAAGTATTTTGAGAGAGCATCAGTGGCAGCAACTTTAAGCACCCATTCGTGCACTGCGCATTTAGAATACTTCAGCAGCAATAAGCAAGTTCACAGGACCAGTAACTGGGAAAGATGAGAAGTGGCAAAGTATTACTGGAGTAGATAGACTCTGAGGATATAAGCAGTGAGCAGTAGTCTCAATTTGTGTCAGAAGTAGTACGTTACCTTTGGTGTTGAACTCTTCTCCACTTAAAATCTTTGAGATGCAAAAGTTTTGTAGCAATTTTAAGGGATGGAGAATTAAGGCAGATCTTTCTTTGGTAGGTTTGTCTGCTTGTCCAGAAGCTTTGACTAAAAAATAGGAAACTGCACATTATAAAACCAGACACATGACTAGTGGAACACTTCTTCATTCTTTTTGGAGTCTTTTGAGGGAATTTGATATCTGGTACTTTAGTGAGAGCCAAGAAAGCAGTAACTGCCTTGTGCAAGAAAGGAGAAAAGAAAGTTGCTAATACATACTGTTAGTGTAAAAATGTCTGGGAAGATAAAGTTGTGGGAAAAGTTATATATGCAAATTATAGATAACAATGCTTGATATAGGTAAAACATACAGATATTTATGATATTTATAGAGGGAGGGTCTATTAAAAGCAACGATACTTTTTATCGTCCACTTATTACTTGCTTATGGTCTGAAGAGTGACCTGTGCTAGTGGGAGGTGTCCCTGCCTATGGCAGGGGGTTGGAACTAGATGATCCTTGAGGTCCCTTCCAACCTTACCATTCTGTGATTCTATGAAGATGGCATGAGAAGTTCATTTTCCCTTAGATTTTCTAGCTTCTTTAACTCTGCCACTCCAAACACATTAGAAACATGAATCTATTTAATTGAGTTCTTTCACGCAGAGATTCAGTCTGGGTTTGTTTTTTGGTTAAATGGCTCTGATTAAAATAGTCTAAAGTAATGCCATAAATTTTGAGAACAGAGCAACTGATACTTGGAGCTTGCTTTCAACATGATGTGAAATGTTCTGTGAGAATGCAACTGGAATGCATGGAGCTCCATCCATGGAGGGTTGATGACCCAGCTGAGAACCCATGGGTCAGGATTAGCAGACAGACCAATTGACAGTGTTGTTGTGTGTGCCTGCCACAAACAGCTTGATCAGCAAGATACAGATGATGCTCTGAACAGCTCATGTTCTGAAGCCTCATGTTAGCCCTCGTGGGGAACTTAATTCATTCCAGCAGTCAGTGAAGAGCAGTGGATGTGGTTTATTTTGATGAGTACAGCATGGGCTGTAATAAGGCACTAGGAACAAGACTGGGAATGTTCCACATGTCTTTAATCAGTGAAGTGATGATATCATCTATTGGGTCTGGAAGTTCTGTTCCGTTGGATTAAAACTCTTTTCTTCCTCTAGTCAGGCTGTGTGTATTACTGAGTTTATCAGAAATATGCATACTCCAGATTTCTTTTAAGGCTGCATTTGATTTGCTNGGGTTGGAACTAAATGATCTTTGAGGTCCCTTCCAACCTTACCATTCTATGATCTGTGTTATGACTGCTACACGATTGGGTTGTAGGAGCTACATAGATCTTTCTGGCAGGCGTCAACCAAGGGCAGAAAAACCCTGGTGCATAACTTGTCTATTTGGGATTTTTCTCATGTTTTTGCAGTTAGCACTTCTCTCTGTAGTGCTAATGGAGAGGTTATTTTGGTCAATCTATTAAAAAAAATCTTCTAGCTGCCCAGTCGTCTATCCAAAGTGACAAAACAATGGCAGAGGTTGACAAAAAAGTGGCAGAAGTTTCAGTCTGTCAGATGGGGAATTGAGGGGTTATAATTTTTCTGCCATTTTGCATCTTGTTGCAGATTATGGATTGTGATGTCCACTCATTTTTCACTATTCTCTTGTATTATTGCAGAGGTGATTTGTCCCACACAGCATTGGTGGTGTCTGTTAAGAGCGAAATGAAATTAGGTAGCATGACTAAAAAGCAAAGTATGTGTTTTTAAGTCCCTGACTTCTGTAATACATCTTATTTCCTTTGGAGGTCTAGTAACAGGTATTCTGAAAACCCACCCATCACAGCTGCTTGTCTGGGATATTTTTTTTTAGACCATTCCTATAGCAGTGAGAGAGGTTTGAAGTGCAGATGGAATGTGTGCCTCACTTGGGCCATGTGATGGTTTGGGAGTTCCCCCCCACACTTTATAAAATCCCCAGACTAGACTCAGCCAGCTGGAAGTTAAGGACTGAAGCTCTGTTTACAGCTCAGCACAATGGACAAGCAGAGATAGACACAATAGACAGGAATAGTTACAGACATGTACACGTTAAAGGGAATACAGAAACACAATCCCCCTCCCAGAAATCAGAGTCCCCAGGAGGGATTCCCAACCACCCTTCCACCTTTTTTCCACCCCTCAACCTTACTCCAGGGCCTGGCTTATGTGCAAGGTGAGTTTGGAGGCTGGGGAAGGGGGATTAGAAGCAGAGTGGTTAGTTAGGTTACACAGCAGAGAGGAGAAGACACACAGCTCCCAGAGAGACCAAGAGACTCTGTGTTATCTATGTTTGTGTTCTTGTTATCCATCTCAGCAAGCCTATGAGTGCAGCAGACATCACCAGTGTTTGCTTTTCACAGCCTGTAATATAATTTTTTTTCATTAAAATATTCCAATTATCCTCAAACCAGCACAATCCACCCCTGTCTATTTCACTTAGAACTTTGCTGCCTCAAACCAACACAGGCCAGGAAAAGCACTTGGGAGCTTCTGGCCCTGCAGAGCTGGCACTTGCCACCTTGTGTGGGAGGTTGGCTGGGAGGTTTCTGGCTGGCCACAGGCTGCATTTCTGCCAGTGGCTGTATGATGTCTCTTAGGAGCAGCCCTTTTGGGTCGGCTTTGGCTTTGCAGGTGACTTCTGTCATTGGTGCCTGGTCAGTGTTTTTAAAGAGCTACTCAACCAGCAGCTCTGATGGAGGATGGTCTCCCCTCTTTGCTTGGTGATTAGTTTTCCAGCAGTCATTCCAAAGGGCCAAGCTCAGGCAGTGAACACACCTGTGTTTCCAGGAAGCAAGGAACCAGAGATTGCTTTGTTTTGGGGATGACTTGAAATTTGTCTGGAATGTTTGATCAGTGGTGTTAGAAATATAGAAACCTGTTTTAAGGTCAGAGGTTTTGATGGTGAAGAGATGCTGATGCGCATTGCGTGGAGTTTTGAGAGTGGCAGCAGGATGAATTTCCAGTGTGAATAATGGAGAAATGTTAATAAAGGAAGGAAAAGTGTTCATAACTTTCACTGATCATTCTGTGGCAGCTTCTGGTTACTCCTCGACTCTGGCCAAGCAGCCAGGAAGCTGTCTTCCTCTTGTCGGTTTGTGCCTTTTGAGTTTGCTTCATAGCAAAGTCAGTTTCATAGAATCATAGAATAGTAAGGTTGGAAGGGACCTCAAGGATCATCTAGTTCCACCCCCCTGCCATAGGCAGGGACACCTCCCACTAGCACAGGTCACTCAAGGCCTTGTCCAGCCTGGCCTTGAACACCTCCAGGGAGGGAGCAGCCACAACCTCC
>WBNM01018261.1:4094-16402 GCA_013399055.1 Ramphastos sulfuratus | reverse complement strand
TGGGGCATCTGCAGCCTCTCTGGCCAGTCTGGGACTGAGGATCTCACCACCCTCAGTGTCGAGTATTTCTTCCTTCTGAATCTCCCAGTATTTCTTCCAGTCTGAATCTCCCTGTATTTCTTCCAGTCTGAATTTCCCTTTTTGAGTTTAAAGACATCACCCTTTGGTAACCGTCACCCTGTCCAGAGATTCAGTGGTTCACAGAATGGTTTGGGTTGGAAGAGACCTTGAAGACCATCTAGTCCCATGGGCAAGGACACATCCTCCTAGACTCAGCTGCTGAAGGCCTCATCCAACTTGGCCTTGAACGCCTCCAGAGTAGGGGCATCCACAACCACCCTGGGCAGCCTGTCCCAGAGTCTCACCACCCTCGCTGGAAAGAATTTCTTCCTAAAATTAGTCTTTATCTTCCTAAATTCATTGTAGAAGTGTTCTGCACAGGAGCCACAAGGTAGAACTGCTCAGTGAAAATACCTGAGAGTTCTGATTTTCCTGATTAATTGCAGCTCCAAATACCATGAGCGTGGAAAAGCTGGGGATTTTTTTAATAAATAAACCTTCCTTATTTAATATTTGATTAACAGTGTAAGTGCTTAGAAGCATCATCCTCGTGGTTCTCCTGGAGTAGTTCTGGGTGGTTTCTCACTTGTCCATCTGTTCAATTTAAATTAGAGATTCTTCAGCAAAGAGACATGTGCCACAAGCGAGGTGTCAGGAGCACATGCGGTGAAGGCAAATATCCTGAGCTGCTGAGTCCCACAGAAACAGGCTTGGCTGCATGGTGGAGGGGACCTGAAGGATGCGCAGTCCCTGGCTGGCTGGGGCACGTGGAGCTGAGAAGGAAATGATGGATATGTGCTGGAGAGAAACTAAGGAAGCTGGAGGTGTTTAGTCTGGATTAAAAGAGGCTGAGGGGGAGACCTTCTGGCACTCTACAACTCCCTGACAGGAGGCTGGAGTGAGGCAAGGGTTGATCTCTTCTATCAGTGAACAAAGGAGAGGACAGAAGTAAATGGCCTCAAGTTGCACCGGGGAAGGTTGAGGTTGGACATGAGGAACAATCTCTTCTCCCAGAGGGTTGTCAAGCTTTGGACCAGGCTGTCCAGGGCAATGGTGGAGTCCGCAGATGTGGAGGGCTTTCGAAGATGTGATGCTAAGAGACATGATCTAGTGGTGACCTGGCAGTGCTTCGTTACTGTTTGGACTTGATGAAAAGGTCCTTTCCAATCAAAACAATGTCTGTGATTCTATGTAAGGAGCAGGGGTCATTGCAGACTTGGTTAATGGAGGTGTAGCTCCTAAAGACTTGGAAACTGGCATTCAGATAGGTTCCTAGTGACCTAATTGACCCAAAACAAAGAATTGCAGAACTGGGAATGCTGTGAGAACTGTTTCTTCCCTTCTTCTGATTTCCAGTACCTAATAAGAACATCCAGCCATGAAACTTGTCATTTCTTCTCACATTTTGCTACCAGCATTCCTCACCACAGCCTATTCAAGCAAGAAATGCAGAGATGAGGGAAAAAACCCCAAATCTAAACAAACAAAAACCTAAGAAAAGTGGAGTAAGAACTAGTCAGTTTTTTATTCTAATCGTCCACAAGAATGACGGAAGCTGTGTAAGGAGGTTTAGGATCCCCCCTCCAGAGCAGGATGTAGATGTTGAGAGCTGTGAGCTATTCCAAAGTGTTTTTGTTCTGTTGCATTTGCAAGCTGGATTTGTGAGAACACATCGATGGGAATGCTCCCAGTGCAGCAGCCACAGATCAGAGGAGGCAGTGGGAGAGGAAAATAGAACAACCACAACTGGTTTCCAAAGATGACTAATCCTGCAGCTCTGGAGTTACCTCCAGGACTGTGATTTACATTTGGCTTTTCTTCTAAATGCTGGAAAAGTTTTCTGGGGTGTCAGCCTAGATGAAAACTAGTTCAATACGTGCACTCTTAAGGAAGAAGATTTGAAAGGCTGATGCCTAATGCACTTACAGAATCACAGCATCATTTTAGTTGGAAGAGACCTCTAATGTCATCAGGTCCAACCCTTAACCCTGCACTGCCAGGCTACCACTAAACCATGTCGCTCAGCACCACATCTACAAAGCTTTGAAATCCCCCCAGCCATGGGGACTCCAGCACTGCTTTGGGCAGCTTCTTCCAGGGCTTGACACCCCTTTTGGTGAAGAAATTTTCCTTATGTCCAACCTGGTGCAACTTGAGGCTGTTTCTTCCTGTCCTATTGCTTGTTACATGGGAGAAGAGACCAAAATCTGCTGGTTACTTTGAATACTTCTAGGTTCATAACATGCAGTATCACATCTCACCTGTCTTCCTTTTTAGTTATCAAATCATTTATGGAAGAGGAACATCCAGTTTTGTGAGTATGATAACAAGATACCTCTAAGGGAAGTAATCCATCAGAAATAGTGTGATAGGATTTGTGACTTCTTGGTGAAAATTGAATTCTCACATTTTATAAGCTTGCATAGATAGAAGACTGCTAAGCTGGACTGCACTTCTACTGAGAAGTGAGCCTCAGAGGAACCTTAACCCTACTCAGAGGAACCTTAACCCTACTGAAGGTCAACTTCAGCCCTACTGACACTTAGACACCACTGAAGTTTCTTCTTATGTGTTCAATAGTTTATGGTCCTACAAAGAGCTGTGCTTCCTCTGGACTCTGCCTTGATTGCTCCTCAGTTTTGCAGAAGAGTTTAGAGATAATTCAGTGTAGATGTTTTGCCTTTCTCCACCGTGCAACACAGGTCCTTGCTTTCAACTTGGTGTTCACCTAGCAGAAATTAAAAACTGGTGATGATAAAAGCCCCAAATGTAGATAAATAAATTCATTCCTTGCATTTTGTTGTTCGTTGCAACTGTGCTGAATGTTCAGCTATGCTCAGGGTGATTTCAGGGAGTCCCCAAGTGGCTGAAATTGAAAGTCATCTCTGGAGACTGTCATGTCCAAGGCAGGGTCACCTCGAGTCAATTGCCCAAGGTTATGTCCAAATGATCTTTATTATCTCCGAGGATGGTGACTTCACAAACTCTCTGGGTAACTTGTTTTTCTTATATTTAGATGCAATTTCCTGTGTTTCAATTTGTGCCTGTTTCCTGTTGTCCTTTCTCTGGGCACCACTGAGTCTGGCTTCATCATCTTTACATCTTCCCAGCAGATATTTCGAGGCACTGAGATCCCCTTGAGCCTTTTCTTCCTCAGGCGAATCAGTCCTAGGTCTCTCATCTTCTGTTTGCGTGTCAGACGCTCCAATCACTTAATCCTCTTCGTGGCTTTTTGGTGGACTCGCTCCAGTATGTGCATGTCTCTATGCCTGGAGAGCCCAAGGCTCCAGATAAGGCCTCCTCAGTGCTGAGCAGAGAGGAGAGGTCACTTCCTTTGGTGGGCCTAATGGAGCCCATGGTGCTGTGGCTTCCTTTGCTGTGAAGATCTGTTGCTGGTTTATGTTCAACATGGTGTTCATGGTCCTTTTCTGCAAAGCTGGTTTCTAGCTGGTGCAGGATCTGAGAGTTCCCTTCAATCTGATAGCTCAATTGTTGAGCTTCATGAGGTTCCTGTTGGCCTGTTTGTCCAGCCTGGTCTCTCTCAAAATGTCAGCACAACCATGTGGTACATCAGCCTCTGCTCCTAGTTCTGTATCACCTGCAAACTTGCCAAGGGTGCACCCAGCCACACCAGCTGGGTCATTAATGAAGATGTTAAAGAGCGTGGGCCCTAGAATCAACATATGGGGTCCCCCACTTGTGGCTGGCTTCTAGCTGGACTTTGCTCTGCTGACTGTAGCTCTTTGGGCCCACCTGTCCAGCCAGTTTCCTGTGCACCTCCTTGCCCACTTATCTAGGCTGAACTCATTGGTTTCTCACAACTTGAGGTGCTGGAGCGTGTCTAGAGCAGGAGACCAAAGCTGGTAAAGAGTCTAAAGCTCAAGTCTTGTGCAGAGCAGCTAAGGAAGCTGGGTTTGTTTGGTATGGAGTAAACAAACCTGAGAGGAGACCTTCTAGCTCTCTACAACTCCCTGAAGGGAAGTTTGAGATAGGTGGGGGTTGGTCTCTTCTCCCAGGGAACAATGGATAGGACAAGAGGAAACGGCCTTAGGTTGCATCAGGGGAAGTTTAAGGTGGGCATAAGGAAAATTTCTTCACAGAAAGGGTTGGCAAGGCCCGGAAGAGGCTGCCCAGGGCAGTGGTGGAGATGCCATCCCTAGAGGTGTTCAAAAGCCATGTAGACGTGGTGCCGAGGGACATGAATTAGCACCAGCCTTGGCAGTGTTAGGTTAACAGTGGGACTCAACGATGTTAAAGGTCTCTTACAACCGAAACAGTTCTATAATCAGCTTGGCTTAGTTTGAAACTCCTATGATTATCCTGACTGTGCTTTTGAGAGCCTTTCTACTGATCATGTTTACATTTGATTTAGTATCTGGAGTAGTGTTTTCCTTAGGTTAACACAGATTGCGCCGTCTTGGTTGTGAAAACTCATCTTTGGAAGCCTTTGGTTGTCACCTGGATAGACTGACATGCAGAAAGGTATTTATTGTGGCTAGAAATACATGTTGTGACTCTCCTGCATACTCCAGTGAATATGGGTTGGGTTTGGTCCCTTGCTCTTCAGCTGTGTCATTTCCCAGAGTGGAGGGGAATCAGCCAGTTTGCTGATGATACAGAGCTGGGAGCAGTGGCTGACACCCTCTAAGGCTGTGCTGCCATTCAGCCAGATCTGGACAGGCTGAGAGCTGGTTGGGAAGGAATCCCATGAAGTTCAACCAGGGCAAGTGTAGGCTCCTGCAGCTGGGAAGGAATAACCTCCTGCACCAGTACAGGTTAAGGGTGACATGCAGGAAAGCAGCTCTGTTGAGAAGGACCTGGAAGTGCTGGTTGATAACAAGTTACCCATGGGACAGCAATGTGCCCTGGTGGCCAAGAAGGCCAATAGTATACTTAAGTGCATTAAGAAGTATGTGGCCAGCAGGTCAGGGGAGGTTCTTCCTCTCTACTCTGCCCTGATGAGACCACGCCTGGAATACTGTGTCCAGTTTTGAGCTCTCCAGTTCAAGAGTGATAGGCATCTTCTGGAGAGAGTTCAGTGGAGAGCTACAAAGATGATTGAGGGATTTGAACATCCCTGATATGAAGAAAGGCTGAGAGCCCAGGGACTACTTAGTCTGGAGAAGAGAAGGCTGAGAGGGGATCTGATCAGTGCCTATAAATACCTGAAAGGGTGGGTGTCAGGAGGATGGAGCCAGGCTCTTTTCAGTGATGCCCTGTGATAGGGCAAGGGGCCATGGACATAAGATCAGTCACAAGGAAGTTCCACCTCATCATGAGAAAAATTTCTTTACTGTGAGGGTGCTGCTTCCTGGAGCAGGCTGGCCAGAGACATTGTGGAATCTCCTCCTCTGGAGAGCTTCCAAATCCACCTGTGTGTGTTCCTGTATGACCTGCCCTAGCTGACCCTGCTTTGGCTAGGGGCTGGACTCAATGATCTCTGGAGGTCCCTTCCAACCCATTTCATTCTGTGATTCCGTGAATCAGCATCCCAATCCATGAAGGTTGTTCTTGCTTTTTGTACAATATGGAGTAGAAATCTGTTGATCTTCATCAATTCCTGGAGCTCTTTTCTGTGGGAAGAACAGAGAATGACCTGGAACATCACAGAAATTTGGCTTTTCAAGAAGTACATTTGAGGGAGGGTATTTATTTAATTTTTTTTTCGAGGAATTTGGAAGGATTTTGTTTTTAATTAATAGAGACTGAAAGGGTTGCACAGGGGAATAAGATGTATAAAACGGAGTGGGAGTTAAAGCAGAAAAGCTCAACCTCTTTTCCTCTGTGGGAATGAGGTTAATTTCCAAATAAATGGAAGACAATGTAAATTGAATTACTGTGCAACTTGAGGGACTGTGACTTAAAATAAGAGTATATCATGTTGGGTTTTTTAAGATGGAAAAATATTGCACAACTGCAAGTTCACTGAAGCAAATAATTAAACCAGATCTGTGTCAGTTTTCCCACCAATCCTTAGACTTGGAGTGTATTTGTCTGAAGGCAATAAAATAACCTCTCTAATTCAGGAGTGAAGGTAATTTGGGATGATGGAGCATGTGGGAAATAATGATCTTTTTCCTGATGAAAAAAAGAAAAAGCAGTGAACAATAACTTTGAGGTGTTACCTAAAATAAAATTTGCTTTCCCTTACATAAGGGCTCTTCATGTTTCTGCATCTTAGCTGTAATGTCTCTTAACACCTTTTTAACTCAAGAACAGAATGAAAGCCTCCTGACAGGTGGACTGTGGTGACAAACAAAGAAGTGATTACAGTTTAGCTCTGTCTAGGTTGGGTTGTGAAACATGGGTAAGATGGGCTTTCTGCTAATCATGGAAAGTGTTTTTGTAGGTGATGAAGGGGCGGTCAAAGATGAGGCTCCTTTGGGATTCTGGCAAGCCTCTTCCTGCTGTGAGCTTGTGGAGGTTTGGGTTGCATATATTTGTTGTTCAAGAGAGCAGCACTCCTGATGGAGATGAAAGCTGGGCAAATTGAATACTCCAAACATTTTTCCTTCCTTAAAGGCTTCCAGATAATCTGTTCCAAAACTGTCATCTTCTTGCAGTGATGAATAGTTAGTGATGAATAGTCAAACAATCTGTAATGTATTTCTCAAAAGATTCTGTAGAATCATTGAGACCCTTAAAATTATTGAGTCCAACACTTAACCCAGCACTGCCAGGTCACCATTAAACCATGTTACTCAGCACCACAACTACACAGCTTTGAAAGCCCTCCAGGATTAGGCACTCCACCACAGCCCTGGGCAGTCTGGTACAGGCCATGACAACCCTCAAGGGAAAGAAACTGTTCCTCATGTCCGACCTAATTCTCCCCTGGTGTGACTTGAGGCTTTCTCCTCTTGTCCTATTGCTTGTTAACTGGAAGCAGAAACCAACCCCCACCTGGCTTCAGTCTCTTTCAGGGAGTTGTAGAGAGCAGAAGGTCTCCCCTCAGCCTCCTGTTCTCCAAGCTAAACAAGCCCAATTCCCTCAGCTGCTCCTCACCAAGCCTATGTCCAGACCCTTCACCAGCTTTGTTGCCCTTCTCTGGACATGCTTCAGGACCAAAATGTCCTTTTTGAAGTGAGAAGCCCAAAACTGAACTCAGTATTTGAGATGAGGCCTCACCAGTGTCCAGTACTGGATTACAATCCCTGCACCAGTGCTGATAATGGAAGAGCAGCAGTGGCACTCATAGTGATGCTAAGCCAGGACACTTTTGGCCTTCTTGACAGATACTGTAGATGCTGAAGACCGTGTTATATTCTTTGTACACCTATGTTGTACTCATGAGTTGTGTTTGTGACCGTTCCAGGTCCTTGCTCTAGATTCATGCAGGTTTTTTGTCCCTTTCATGTTGGGTAGGACAAGGAGGAGAAAATCACTGAACTCTCCCAATTTAAGATGTGATTTTAGGAAGAGAAGTTTTACTGTTCAAGCACCCGAAATGAAGCAGATGACAGGCCCAGGTGTTACTGCTCACATGTGGACAAGAATGGACATGGGTGCTGCTGAGAGGCTGTAGCTACTAAGAAGAAAGAAAGAAAATAAAGTAATCTGTTGAATAACAGGAATTAAGAAAATGCCGTGGGCTGACTTCCCAGGATGTTGGCACAGTACTTGTCCTGAACTGGGCAGGGGCAGGCTGGGGCTCCCTAAATCCAAATTAACCTCTCTGTGGATCATTTCAACTGTAGCCTTTTCCATAGTGAATTGAACTCTTACGAAATGCTTCATTATCCCTTGTTTTGTTGTCAGATTTTGAGGGCTATTAATATATCCCTTAAAATAAATAATTAAAATTAGTGTTCCTGATAGATTCTTTTGGGTTTTTTTTTTTTTCTGTTTGTTTCAGTGGCATGGGTATTTTATAGGATTAGAGAACATTTCTTTTTTTATTTCTCATCTCTTTTGACATGAGGTTTTGCTTTAGAAAGAAGTTTATTTATGACTGTCTGTTTTGCAGGTTTAAGTCTAGGTGCATAAATCTCCAGAAATTCAACAAAGGGGATTGATGTTGATATTACAATGAAGGATGTCAACATAGTTTGTACTTGTAGTATTTATTTTTGAAGCACAGTGTTGCTATGCATCTGCAAGAAAGATTTAGTATGAGATATTAAACTTAATCACAGAAGTTCTATACAATAATCAACGTGGAAAATGTCATAAGTTCCTGGTCGAGTTACACAGAAACAAAGAATGGGGAAGAGGGGTGTTGGAAGAGACCTTTGGAGATGATCCAGTCCAAACCTCCTGCTAAAGCAGGGTCACTCACAGCAGGTTGCCCCAGATCACAATGTCCTGGCCGTTAACAAGGCACATACCCTGTGATCTGCATATGGAATGAGTCGTAACTCCTAATGTGAATCCAGATTCCTTTCTGTCAGTGAGCACAGAGAGGCAGAGCAGTTTTCTTTGGAAGTGTAGCAGTGACCCAAGGACACATAAATTAGAAGGGCAAGGGAGCTGAGAAAGGGTCTAGAGGGACAGCTTATGAGGAGCTGAGGGACCTGGAGTTGTGCAGCCTGCGGAGGAGGAGGCTGAGGGGAGACCTCGTTGCTCTCTACAACTCCCTGAAAGGTTGGAGCCAGGTGGGGGGTTGGTCTGTTCGCTTTAGTGATAGACTGAGAGGAAATGCCTGAAATTGTCCCGGGGGGGTTTAGGTTGGGTACTGGGAGAAATTTCTTTCTTGCAAGAGTGGTCAGGCATTGGAACAGGCTGCCCTGTTTGGAACAGAAGGTGGTGGAGTTACCATCCCTGGAGGTGTTAGGTTCACTGTTGGACTCAATCTTAGAAGTCTTTTCCAACCAAAAGAAGTTTATGATTCTATGAAATGCCTGTGTAGACACAGAACCAGTGTGTCTGAGCAAAGCCATGCCAAAGGAAAGCTGCTCAAAGGGCAAGGATTTGGACCCTAGGTTGCACAGCAGTGATGTCTTTCTAACATTCTTCTGTTTTCATTGTTCAAAATCTGTCCTTGGGGTTTTGGGTGGGAGTTTTGCTCAGACAGCTTTCTCCAGCAGTTTCCTCTGATTCTCACCCACAGAGTCTGGTCATAACTCAAGACAAATGTCTTCTCTCAGCAGCTACAAAATGCTTATCCTATTGAATTAAGAGCAAGTGGATGAATTGGAAATGTCGTGGACCCTCTTGCCCATTTGGTGTTCTTATAAAATATTAAAAGGGAACATTGGAAGGAATTGCATCCATGTCTTCAGACACTGCAAGCAGATCTAGTGATATTCAGCTCTGAATAAACCTTATAATTACCCAGAGCTTTACAAACATTTGTTCTGTTTATCCTGGCCTGCACACATTTCCACCCATAGTTTTAATCCTTCCTGAATTTAGTTTGCCACTTGGCACTCACTTGGTTAGAGAAAAATACAGCAGATATATGGAGCTTGGCTAAATGCCCTCTCGCAGGGGAGTTCAGTCCATGTTACATTTCAGTCTGGTTATTGAGGTTATCATGGAAGAGATCATCCAATCCAACTTCCCTGCAGTAACCAGGAACATCTGCAATTAGAGCAGGTTGCTGAAAGCCTCAGATAACCTCACCTGAAATGCTGCCAGGGATGGAGCATCTCCCACCTCTCTGGGCAACCTGGGACAGGCTCTTACCACCCTTAGCCTCAAACATTTTTTCCGTCTCTCTGCTCTGAATTTCCCTCTCTTAGTTTAAACCATCGCCTCTTATCTTGTCACAACAGGCCCTGAGAAACAGTCTCCCCAGCTTTCTTCTAGGTCCCTTGAAGCACTGAAAAGCTACCAAAAGGTATCTTTGGAGCCTTCTCCTCTGCAGTCTGAACAAGCCCAACTCTCTCAGCCTGGCCTCCCAGCAAAGCCCTTCCAGCCCTGCCAGCATTGCTGTGGCCTCCTCTGGCCCTGCTCCAACAGGTCCTTGTCTGTGCTGTGCTGAGGACTCCAGTTCTGTCCCCAGCACTGCAGTGGGGGGGTCTCATCAGAGCACAACAGAGGGGCAGAATCCCCTCCCAGCCCTGGGCTGGCATTGCTTGGTGCCAATTCAATGTCCAGCTCTGCACCCCCCCCACCACCCCCAAGCCCATCTGCTCAGGAATGCTCTCCAGCCCTGCATCCCCCATCCTGGGCTGATACTGGGGGTTACCCTAACCGATGTGCACAACCTTGCACTTATCCTTGTGGAACCTTGTGACGGTCACAGTTAATGATGTGGAGTTAGGAGTTTGTTCTTTCTGGATGATGCTCCTCATCTTCCCCTGGCTCTATGAACTGAACTATGAGGATGTTCTTTGGCATGCCAGACAAAGCAGGAATGAAATTATAGGTACCATGGGGAAGGATTTCACTGCTTTCTATGCCTCCTACTTCTCTAGCCATAGGAGCACCATTTTCCCAGCATTCATTGGGAAGGGTCCGCGAGCTGCCTTCTGTTGAATAATACATTTCCTACTCTCTGCAAATTAAACTCTGGGCTTAGGTTTGTAAATATCTATGTCTGTCTCACCACATCAAATTCTTTGCCTTTTTTTTTTTTTTTTTTTCCCAGCAGCTCTTTGTCTTCTTGTTACCATTTCAACAGGAAATCCTGTTTGTTAATGCAAAGCCTCCATTAATTGTTCTGGAGTTGCTGCTGTGTTTACTTATACTCTTTTGCTACAAGTGTGCAGTGACTGCCTGTCTTTCTCCTTATGAATAAGATAATGTCTTTAGGAGATAAAATTTGGAACATTTTTATAGCACCTCAATTAAAGATCTCTCTTCATATGCAGAGCTGTGGCAGATAATAATCTTTAAAATCAGTGAGAAGCTTTCATCGTGAACTGAAGATATTTTGAAGTACTTTGTTCATTATGGTCATGTTGAGGACTGGAGAATTGAAAGAACGATCTTTGGTGCTCATTCTTTAACAGGAAGAGGGGTTAGAAGTTTATTTACTCAGATATCCTAAAATGAGTGGTAAGGCTTTGGGATTTTCCCTGCTGAAGTGCACAGTCTGTTTTGGAGGGGACAAACATGGTTTGAGAAAACACTGTACAAGAAAAGTCAAACAATTTCTGATCACAAACCAGAAAAGTGAAAAGCCTGTCAATACCATCCTCACAGTGCCCTTTTTTCCTGCCTGGGAGAAGTCCTTTTCATTCTAAACCTTGGTGTTCCATCAGTGATTCCCGTGGAAAGCATTTTATTTCCATCCATGACTGCCTCTCGGTTTCACATCATCTCCACAAACCAGATGGGCCTAACAGCAAACATATCAAAGCTATCTTCAGCAGGAGTTAGCCACACATCACTCTACAAGATTAGAAGGGAGGATAGAGAGTACATTATTATTTTTTTGTGTAGCAATTTGGTATCTTACTAGGTTAGCTTCTCCTTCCTGCAATCCCAGATGGCTCCCAGGCTGTAGAGTAGGGCTAAAGTAAGTCAAGACACTGTTCCATCGTGGAGAAAACTGCCCCACGTATCTCCTGAAATTCTCCATGGCTATTCTTTCTGGTTATTTCTATTTATGTGCTGTTCCAGCTTGGATAACTCAAAGGCAGGATGCCCCGAGAGCTCTCCAGTGGACAGAGGTATTTGATAACTTCGTGATTTTTCTGCACTTACTCATGTTAAATGGATTTGTCCCAGGGTCAGGTTCCTTCAGTGCTTGTAGAGTATTTCTCCATTGCTCACAGAAAGCTGCTCAGCTGCCCCACTTGTTTGCCACCAGTCACTCTGTATAGGACTATAAAATCATAGACTGGTTTGGGTTGAAATTACAGTTCATCTAGTCCAATGTCCTGCAATAGACAGGGACATTAGCAACAAGAGCAACAACCTCACCTGGCTTTTCTATCTCTTTTCTGGGCAACCTGGACCAGTGATCTTACCACTCTCAATGTCAAACATTTCTTCTTCTCTCCAGTCTGGATCTCCCTCGCCTAGTTTCAAGCCATTACTCCTTGTCCTGTCACAACAGGCCCTGAGAAAAAGTCTCCCCAGCTTTCTTAGAGGCCCCTTGAAGCACTGAAAGGCCACCAAAAGGTGTCCCTGGAGCCTTTTCCTCTGCAGGCTGAACAAACCCGACTCAGCCTGGCCTCCCAACAGAGCCCTTCCAGCCCTGCCAGCATTGCTGTGGCTTCCTCTGGCCCTGCTCCAACAGGTCCCTGTGTGTGCTGTGGTGAGGACTCCAGAGCTGTTCCCAGCACTGCATGGGGGTGTCTCATCAGAGCACAGCAAAGGGCCAGAATCTCCTCCCTGCCCCTGTTGCCCACACT
>WBNM01018260.1:0-12042 GCA_013399055.1 Ramphastos sulfuratus | reverse complement strand
TCTGAGCATCCTTGTGGCCCTCTGTGAAAATAAGCTGCAAGAAATATATTTTAAAATTTTTAATTTTTTTTTTATCTATTCAGACAGTTAATAGAATCATAGAATGGTAGGGGTTGGAAGTAAACTCTGGAGATCATCTAGTCCAACTCCTCTGCTAATGCAAATTCACATACTTCAAGTTGCACAGGAACATGTCCAAGTGGGTTTGAAATGGCTCTAGAGAAGAAGGCTCCACAACCTCTCTGGGCAGCCTGGTCTAGAGGCTCTGTCACCCTTCTTAAGGTCAAGTGAAACCTCCTTTGCTCTACTTTGTACACAGTGCCCCTTGTCCTACTGTCTTCTTTCTTGCAAGGCTTCTTGAGGACTCTGTGAATTATATACAACCTTCCTGACAGCTCCTTGCATGGATTTGAGAATCAATCAGTAAGGTAGCAAAAAGTTGTTGTAATTTGTTCCAGGAGAAAAGCACAAATAATGATTTATAGGTCTGGAACATTAATGACAGAGGGGAAAGTGGGCACAAATTTCTGATGCCAACCTAACTATGTTTCCTCTAGCTAAAGAGAACTCAGATGGAAACCACAGATTTCAACAGCAGCTGACTAGCTCATGCAAGTTTACACTACCAAGTCATTAAATAATTTAATGCACATAATCAGTAATGATTGGTCAATTTCCTCACAATTCACAAGTAAAATTGGTGACTAAACTAATTAAGTACAGTTAAAGATACATCATTAGCTTGCAGACTGAGGAACAGACTTTTAGCTACTTGATTTCATTTAATAGTTTCATTTAATAGCCTGGAGAAGAGAAGCCTTTGAGATGACCTTAGAGTAGCCTTCCAGTATCTGAAAGGGGCCTACAGGAAGGCTGGGGAGGGACTACTGACAAGGTCTTGCNCAGTATGTCTATTGACCACTCTAAGGAGTGCCATACGTTCAGAAGGGGAATTGTCTGTATGGCAATGTAAATCTTGCTGGAAGTTGGTCATCTTAACAGCTGCCACTGACATAAATTCAGAAGCAATGCCCCAGGTATTTTTTGGTGTCCAAATAAGTAAGCTGAATTCTACCCAGAATACACAATCAAAGGTCTCCTCTAGGATCTAGTGAGATGGTGCATAAAAAACAGCACTGCTGGGTCAGCAGCACAGAGCTATTAACTCGCAGAAGCACTGGGAAATTGATGAACAACTGTAGAGCTATAGAAGATGTTATTTGCTCAGATCTCCATGTTTCTCTATGGAAAAGTCAGACTACCTGTATTTCACAGCCTCATTAATCAGTCAGTCTGTCCTCATCCTAAGGAGACACTTTTCCTCAGCAGGAAATATTAAATCTCTTGTGTGAGAGGAGGTCCTTATGCTATGGACTTTGAGTCATCTGTTGTAGGATGACTCCACCACAGCTTCTTTTATTCTAAGCCTTTGTTAAATCATGACTCTACTGACATAAAAAAAAACCACTGTGAGCAAAGCTATCTTTATGCTTGCAGCAAATGATTTCTTAAAATTTCATTTTAATATCTATATTTTGTAATAAATTTATAATTAGAAAAAATTCTTGTCTGAAAACAAGAACCACAGATGTCAAGAATGGTACAGTGAAAAAAAATCTGAACGAAGACATGGAGAACTGATCTAGCAAAGCAAAAGGTTATCTGAAAGCCATGGCTTCTGCCATGAAAATTTAAATGGGATATCAAGAATGCAGGTGCCAAAGTTTAATTTTTTCAATTACTTTTGATGAAAATTATGTCTGCTTTGAACACTGTCTGGAGTTTCAGGATGTTGTCATTTCGTGATTACAAATTAAATATCTACTTATCAAAACTACATCCATATACAAAGATGATCAGAGCACTGGAGCAGCTCTCCTATGAGGATAGGCTGAGAGAGTTGGGGCTCTGCAGCCTGGAGAAGAGAAGGCTTCCAGGAGACCTTACAGTAGCCTTCCAGTATCTGATGGGGGCTACAGGAAGGCTGGGGAGGGATTATTGACAAGGTCTTGCAATGACAGGACAAGGGGCAATGGGTTTGAACTGGCAGAGGGGAGATTGAAACTGGATGTTAAGAAGAAGTTGTTTGCAGTGAGGGTGGAGAGGCACTGGCACAGGTTGCCCAGGGAGGTTGTGGCTGCTCCCTCCCTGGAGGTGTTCAAGGCCAGGTTGGAGGAGGTCTTGAGTGAGCTGTACTAGTGGGAGGTGTCCCTGCCTATGGCAGGGGATTGGAACTAGATGATCCTTGAGGTCCCTTCCAACCTTACCATTCTATGATTCTATGATTCTATATCTGCAGTAACCAGAAGGTTGCTGTGAAAATTAAAACCAAGTCAAACAGGCACTGATTGAATCTCTCCTTATGTCAATGATTTAAAGAATACAAAAAGAAAACCCAAACCAGCCTAATAATTGTGAGTCACTCTTATTTGGCTACATTATGTCCTATGTAAAATTCTATCAGTCAAGCATCATCAGAACAACCTTAATAAAGATGCCAGAGATTAAACAAATCAGAAGTTTACAATATCAATATCACTTTCCCCCCACCCCTTCATTTAACATGTTTAAGGCTGAAAAACTGATAGAATGTAGCAGGAAAAACTTGTACAACCTATGCCCTCCCCTTCTGTAAGCTATGGAGCACTGCTCTCTAAATGCACTTCAACACTTTCACTCTACACAAAATCCAAACTTCAAACATTTACTGTGAAATTATTCAAGTTGTTGTAGCTTTTAGGCTACATCATCTCCTTGTAGATAAAAACCACAGAAACTTTTTTAAGTGCAAGATGAACTTTCTTTATGACAAACAAAATTCTTAGCACTATTAAATGTAGCAATTATTGTTTGAATTTTGGTACCAGAGAAAGCAGCTGAAAACTTCATCTTGCTTACTATCAGGTGCATATGCCAAAGAGAGCTTAACACATATACACTTGGTATTTAAAAGAAATGCTTGATTTGGAGTACCTTGCAATGTTTGGTTTCAGGCTATTATTTACTGAACTATCTATCAAAACATAAAGATTCCAACTCACCTTCTATACTATCTTTAGACTGGCATGGCTTGACCACAGTCACAGAAGTCTCTTTTCAGTTAGAACTATGCAGACTTTCTTATAAGGAAAAAAAAAAAAATTAAGCCCATAAAAATAAAGATAAATGACATCCACTGAATTTAGAAACTATTTTGACACTCAAGAAACTCAAAGAGAACACAAGTCATAATAAAAATGTTGAGGTGAACAGAACCATAGAACTACTCAGGCTGGAAGGGACCTCAGAGATCACCTACTCCAACCTCCCTAGCATGGACAAGGACACCTCTGAATTGGACTTAGCTGCTAATGGCCTCAGCCAGTCTGGCCTTGAACAACCCCAGAGAGGAGGCATCCACAACCTCCCTGGGCAACCTATTCCAGAGTTCTCACCACCCTCATACTGACCACTTCTTCCTAAGATCCAATCTAAGCCACCTGTCCCTCAGTTTAAAACCATTCCATCCTGTCCTATTGCTAGATGCCTTATGCAAAGTCCCTCTGCAGCCTTCCTGTAGGAAACATCCTGCTTCACTGGCTTTTTGCAACCATCTGTTTAGTAAATTGCAGTTAGGGAATGAAATACACAAATAATAAGTAACTGAACAAAAGGCTGATCAGAACATATTATGCTGAAAAAGAGCTCTTTGATCACTGGTCCCCCTGGTTTACTGTGTAGGACAGAAAACAGCAATTTGCAACAGTAACCAGCAGTTGGTCCTTTAGCTTTCAACCTTTTAAAAAGTGTGTGAGTCAGCACGTTTGCTTTAAATCTGATCTCACTCACTATTTGGGTCCCTGCAAAGGTTTAAAGAGGATACTTTCATTGTTTCCTAAGTGTGCTAGCTGAAGATGCTGTAAATCCAATTAGTAAACAGTTACTAGAAACCATATTGACATCATCTCTAAGATGGTCTGTTAAGAAACTGCTTTTTCTTTTACGGGTATGCATGAATGTGAATTTGAAAGCATGCAATAAGCAGAATGTCCTCTAGATGAAAAATACCAGTCCACTTCAAATAAAGTCCATATCTTATACTCAGGTTTGAAGTGCATTGGTCACAATGATTTCAAGCTTCTCTTTGAGTAGGTGTAGCCACTCGTTTTTAATCACAGTTTGTACAGAATTCTGTCATCTGTGAGAGGGTAAATACGATCTAACATACACCACACAAAGGTCCAGAGCAGGTGACAGGAAAAAATGCATGTTAAGTATTTACCTTTGCATTCAGCAACCTGCTGTTGACCTGGGAATCACTTGTGTGTTGATTACTCATTCAACTGTAACATTGCCAACTAGTGCCAGAATGCAGATAAAAATGTTCCTAGTACAAATAAATCTTGACAGATTTTTAAAGCCTTTTTGTTCAGAAAATCTAATCTACAATAGTAGTGAGTAAAACCTTCAAACTTTACAAGACTCTGAGATGCCAGCAAAAGTTTACAACAGACTAAAAGTACATTTATAGTACAGTGAATCACAGAAAGTTAGGAGTTGGAAGGGACCTCAAAAGGTCATCTAGTCCAATTGCCCTGCCAGAGCATGACCACCTAGACAGGGTCACACAAAAACACATCCAGGTGGGTTTTGAATGTCTTCAGTGAAGGAGACTCCACAACCTCTCTGGGCAGCCTGCTCCAGTGCTCTGTCACTCTCACAGTGAAAATACTTTTCTTTGTGTTTATGCAGAACCTCCTATGCTCCAGCTTGCACCCACTGCCCCTTGTCCTATCATCAGACATCACTGGGAAGAGCCTGGCTCTGTCCTCCCAATGCTCACCCTTCATGTATTTATAAATATTAATGAGATCACCCCTCAAGTCTCTTCTCCAAGGTAAAGAGACACAGATCCCTCAGTCCTTCCTCATAAGGTGATAGGTTGGACTGGATGATCTTGGAGGTCTCTTCCAACCTGATTGATTCTATGTTCCCTTACTCATCTTTGTGGCTCTGCACTAGCCTCTTTCAAGAAGTTCTTTATTTAAAGGAGCCAGCTTTAATTAAGCTAGTCTGANCAGGGAGGTTGTGGCTGCTCCCTTCCTGGAGGTGTTCAAGGCCAGGTTGGAGGAGGCCTTGAGTGACCTGTGCTAGTGGGAGGTGTCCCTGCCTATGGCAGGGGGTTGGAACTAGATGATCCTTGAGGTCCCTTCCAACCTTGCCATTCTATGATTCTATGATGTTAAGTGGCTCTATTGAATGGGAAGCTGCAGTCTGACCCACAAACTCATGATTATATTGCATCTGTGTGTGAAAGCTGTAATCACATCTGTGTCTGTAGCACCAAAGCTAACTGACCAATGGCTTTTTCTCGTGTAGTTTTGATTTGAAATCCTATTAAAGACAAAAAGAACTNTGCAGAACCTCCTATGCTCCAGCTTGCACCCACTGCCCCTTGTCCTATCATCAGACATCACTGGGAAGAGCCTGGCTCTGTCCTCCCAATGCTCACCCTTCATGTATTTATAAATATTAATGAGATCACCCCTCAAGTCTCTTCTCCAAGGTAAAGAGACACAGATCCCTCAGTCTTTCCTCATAAGGTGATAGGTTGGACTGGATGATCTTGGAGGTCTCTTCCAACCTGACTGATTCTATGTTCCCTTATTCATCTTTGTGGCTCTGCACTAGCCTCTTTCAAGAAGTTCTTTATTTAAAGGAGCCAGCTTTAATTAAGCTAGTCTGAGTACTCATGACCATGGAATTACTTCACCTCCCACAGCAAATAGTACAGCCCGAGCTGAAATGGTTCTAGGACTGAGTATTCCAGCTCCACCAGATGCAGTCAGATCACACCATAGATTGCATTTGCTTAAAGGCATGGAGCATGGAACTCCATAAGGGTCACTTTAGTCGATTACCATGAGAACAGAGTACACTGGCAAAATACACAGGTAGTCCTATGTGGCTAATAGGTAGTAAATGTTTACAGAAGGCTCCAGTGAAGAGCAGACATGAAATGTGAGAAGGAACAAGCAGTACAGATGGGTGTGAGAGAAAGAAGGAAAAGTTTAGCCTTTTGTCNCTATTAAAGAAAAAAAACAACAGCAACCAAGAAATCAGTGTTATATAAAACACTGTAAGAAATGTTCTCCAAGTGAGGTCTTTGGAAGAGCTGACATTTTAAACAGAAAACAGGGTTGAACATTCTGTTTTGTCATTGCATATGATACATAATTGTTACAATTCTCTCCTGAAGACAGAAACATTTCCTTTCTGATGACGAATAAAATCTCCCAGGAGTACACAGAAAGAAATTGAAACTTAATTTGTTTTCGTTCACCAAGTGCGAGCTTGAAAAGATAATTTGTCATTTCTTGTTTTAGAAAATTATGTTCATACATTTATGGGCAGAGTAGCTACATTAAAATTATGGTATGGCATATATAAATGGCAGTACAGGAAATTGAATGTCACTTTATTCACAGAGTTCTCTGTCTTAATATCTTAGGGTTTTCTGGTTTGGAGTTTTTTTTATGTTTATCATCTGAACCATATTTATGCTCATCAGTAAATTTCTGTTTTGGTTTTTTAATGTTTATCATCTCAACCATATTTATGCACATCAGCAAATTTCCTTTCAGCTATATCTGAAAGGCAGCTGCATATTTTAATGCAAAAATACACAGAGCCAATCTTGGACCTAAAAGCTAAGCGAGGGTCAAAGATTAAGGGTATGGATTTTTAAAAAGCAGTTAGTACAAATTATTTGAAGTAATTGGGCCAACTGAAGGAGGTAAGGAGGTCTCTAGCTGCAATCCAGAAAGCTTTTCTAGCTGAGGACACTTATTACTTGAGCACTTCTTTGGAGCTTACAAGTGTGTTTCCTAATTGGGCTGTCTGAAAATTAAAACTAAATAATCCATTTGCAATGTTTGCAGCAAAGGACAGCAGATAAGATAGGAAGCTGAAAGACACTGGTCCTAAAATTAAGTTTCTCTACCAGTCTCTGAAAAAAAGGGCAAGAGAGGGGATTCTGCCCCTTTACTCTGCTCTCCTCAGACCCCATCTGGAGTCCTGTGTGCAGTTCTGGAGCCCCCAGCACAGGAAGGACATGGAACTGTTGGAGCAAGTCCAGAGGAGGCCACAAAGATGCTGAGAGGGTTGCTGCAGCTCTGCTATGAGGACAGGCTGAGAGAGCTGGAGCTCTGCAGCCTGGAGAAGAGAAGGCTTCCAGGAGACCTTAGAGTAGCCTTCCAGTATCTGAAGGGGGCCTCCAGGAAGGCTGGGGAGGGACTATTGACAAGGTCTTGTAATGACAGGACAAGGGGCAATGGGTTTGAACTGGCAGAGGGGAGATTGAAACTGGATGTTAGGAGGAAGTTGTTTGCAGTGAGGGTGGTGAGACACTGGCACAGGTTGCCCAGGGAGGTTGTGGCTGCTCCCTCCCTGTGTTCAAGGCCAAGCTGGAGGAGGCCTTGAGTGACCTGTACTAGTGGGAGGTGTCCCTGCCTGTGGCAGGGGGTTAGAACTAGATGATTCTTGAGGTCCCTTCCAACCTTACCATTCTATGATAAAAGGGATCTCTCAGCAGCTTGGGCATTTTAATAAACTGTCAGGAGAGTAAAGCACACAAAAGCATTATAACTCTGTGGGATCCAGTCCTTGATAAAGGCTGTACGCAAGCTCCTACTAGGTGGCTCCATGCATCAGTAAGACCCAAAGAACTTCTAAGACAATGCATACTTCAACCAAGCATACAGACTCACAGAGGTCAGTACATCTCTTTGCAAAGCACAGAACTTCTCCAAACTTGTAGAAGTTTCTTCTTTCCTTTCTTTTATTAGGAACCACTATAGAATGCAACTAGCTGTTATATAATACCCCATCTCCCCACATGGGCTTTAAAGGAAGGTGCAAGGAACAGCAACCTGGCAATTACTAAGAAAGCCATAATAGTAACTCTTATTCCTAATTTTCTCAACTGTAGTAGGCTGAGTTTCCCTTGGTGGGACTATCCTGTTGTACTGTCCCATGGGAACTGATGATATATAAATGAGACTTAGCAGCTTAGCTGGCAAACACTTTTGCTTGGTATCTAACCCCCTATTATGAAAATTCTGATACCTAAATACAGTAACTGCTTATTCTCACCACACAACCATGTGAAAAAAATCTGCAGTGTTAACAACTAAATTTTTCAGAGGAAAAGATTTAATACAAGGAAAAAAAAATCTTCTATACTTTAAATGAGAAAATAATATCAAAGGGGATCATATTAAACATTTAATTCAAGCATTGCTTCTCATGCACAAGGGATATAAACATGAACTGATTTCCCCCCCCCCTCAATTTAGGAAGCTGAACAGCAACACCAGAGCTTTGTTTTTCTCTTGTGCAGAGGAGTATCTGTCATTTTGAACTGACACTTGACATTTTATTTCTGATCAATCGAATTCCTAGAGACTGATCAGAACAAAAATCAGACTCGACACTGCTCTTTTCACTGGGTAAAGAGCTAAGAGGACATTAGTCTCAGAATGGAAATTACACAGGGAAATTAATATCCAGTATGAGCAGCATAATAAATGTATTATAGAATTTTGTTGTACACAGACATTGTAAATCTTATTATGAGGTAGATAGGAGCTGTAAATTAGTTATGCTTATTATAAAATTGCTAAGCCACTTCTCCCAATACTATGTAATTTCTACAGGTAGAGATATTCAATTAACATTTTGTAAAGAAGTAGCAAAATTAATCAGAATCCCACAAATATACCACTGTAAGTGAAGAACACATTGTATATTCTACACACCTAATACTTGTACTTGTTTACAGCTCAGTTTCATATCTTTAGCCTTAACAAAGTGCTGGGAAAGAACTGAAGTCTGCAAAGCTGAGAAAATGTTCAATATCATTTTTATGATATATGAAGTATACTGACAAACAGAAATCTAGAAATTGCTTTTAGTAGCTGGGGCATCATCTCCTAGGTTAGGAATGAATCATAGAATGTTAAGGTTGGAAGGGACTTCAAAGATCATCTAGTTTCAACCCCCTGCCATAGGCAAGGACAACTCCCACTAGTACAGGTCACTCAAGGCCTCGTCCAACCTGGCAAATTCTCCATGGTGTCAGGAATAGAGACTTACCAAGCCAAGAGTAAATGTTCTGCACTGTATTTGACCTGTAAGGGGTGAGAGGTTAAAATATTCATTTACCTGCTCTTGCAGAAAACTAGTTTCAGAATGGATGCCCAGTCTTGCAAAGTCATATTATTAATGCAAGATCTTTATATTCTTTAGCAAATCTTAAATAATGTCTAAGTTTATCTTCCCTTTTGTTTTTCACACTGCATAAGACAAAACACAATGACAGTAAATAAAACTCCTGAGCCTAAAAGCAAAGGTTTAAGCCTTTGCTTAAACAGGAGGGCTTGCTTAACAGGAAGGCTGGGGAGGGACTATTGACAAGGTCTTGCAATGACAGGACAAGGGGCAGTGGGTTTGAACTGGCAGAGGGGAGATTGAAACTGGATGTTAGGAGGAAATTCTTTGCAGTGAGGGTGGTGAGACACTGGCACAGGTTGTCCAGGGAGGTTGTGGAGCACAGAAGCACCCAACGTGATCTTAGATCACGTTGGGTGTTTCTGTGCTCCACAATCTCCCTGGAGGTGTTCAGGACCACGTTGGAGAAGGCCTTGAGTGACCTGTACTACTGGGAGGTGTCCCTGCCTATGGCAGGGGGTTGGAAGTCCCTTGTAGTCCCTTCCAACCTTACCATTCTATGATTCTAAGCCCTAGCTCTAACATTTCCACTGTGAAAATATGGTTCTAAACATTTTTCAGAAAACAAGAAAATAAGCCAAGATGAAAAGCTGGATTTGCTTTTCAGGAACTGTTTCAAGCCTCTTAGCCACAAAAATATATTCTTTTTTTTTTTTTTTTCTTTTTGTGGATTCTATAAATTTGTCCTATTTGTTGAGTATAACTTCAATTTTCTGCAACATTAGACTTTTGCTGTCAGCATATTTCAGAAGGTCTTTTTGTCAACAAAAGGACCAGATTTGTTTTTTTTTCTTTCTGTATGGTAACCTATAGAATTAAAACTGAAAATAACCTCACTGTGCCTTCCCTAAGAAATAAACCAAAATTCACCTTTTGGGTTATTTGCAAACTGTATGAGTGACTGTCCATGATACTACCTCCTTGACATTGTCCCACCTCAAAGATGTAGATTAAGAGAAACAGACTAAACCTCAACCTCCTTGAAAGGCACAGAATTCTTAATATGAAGTAATGGGATTGGGGTTTGGGGTTGTGGTTTTTTTTTTTTATATAACCACATATTATTCCTATNCAGTGTCTCACCACCCTCACTGCAAACAACTTCCTCCTAACATCCAGTCTAAATCTCCCCTCTGCCAGTTCAAACCCATTGCCCCTTGTCCTGTCATTACAAGATCTTGTCAATAGTCCCTCCCCAGCCTTCCTGCAGGCCCCCTTCAGATACTGGAAGGCTACTCTAAGGTCTCCTGAAAGCCTTCTCTTCTCCAGGCTGCAGAGCTCCAACTCTCTCAGCCTGTCCTCATAGCAGAGCTGCTGCAGCCCTCTGAGCATCTGAAGATGCTAAACACAGTTCATTAAATTGATTAGAAACTATCAATTTATCATATTTAAACCACTAGAAGGAAAACAAAGATAACAGATGAGTTACCCACTTGGTTAATTTAATGTTTGTTTGGTAGAAATTGCAGCTTGCTTTTCTTCATTCATGAATTCCCTTGTAATGTCCATTCAGTAATTAAAATTATGTTGTTGTATACAGTCAGAGCTGGTTTTGCTGGTAACCAAAACTCTTCTCAAAGTGAAAATGTCTTTGTAATGAAATAGAATTGAATTTTAAATTCTCCAAATATAAAGCATCATTTGCACTCATTTTAGGAAAAAAAAAAGCCTTTTAAACAGCATGTCAGTTGAAAGGATATAAAAGTTGTTAATACATCAATCTAATACAGCCTGATAAATCCTAGACAAAAATATAACATTAGATCTATTTTTAAAAGATACTGAACATATAATATAGCAATTTTGAGATTCCAAATGCTTTAATTTAAAGAGCTTGATGATATTAAAAATCTTAAGATAGAAAGTTTGATTTCTGCTCAAACTCCCAACATGATTCATCTGCATTTTAGACTAAAAAAAGACTTGGGCTATGGCAATCAGTGGAAGGACCAGAGAGTCCTTGGTTCAGTTTCATTTCTGAACCAGTTGAAAGGATATAAAAGCTGTTAATACATCAATCTAATACAGCCTGATAAATCCTAGACAAAAATATAACATTAGATCTATTTTTAAAAGATACTGAACATATAATGTAGCAATACTGAGGTTTCAAATGCTTTAATTTCAAGAGCTTGGTGATATTAAAAATCTTAGAGAGAAAGTTTGATTTCTGCTCAAACTCCCAACATGATTCATCTGTATTTTAGACTAAAAAAGACTTTAGTTATGGCAATCAGAGAGTCCTTGGATCAGTTTCATTTCCAGTAAACCAGCATATCATTTAATTAAACAGCCATCTTATCAGATATTATTTTTCTGGGAAAGTTACTTCTCCTTCATGAAGACTGAGTGACCCATAGCATATTTTTGCTATGTACTTCTCACTAAATCATGAATTCAAGACACAAGCCCAAAAGTACCACGAGTGAAAGTGGTTTTGTTTGATTGCTTAATAGTTGTAAATCAGTTCCACCAATTTGGTATGGATGCATTTTGTAACCTCAAAGTGTCACAACACCTCCCATGTGTCAAGGAGTCCTGACAAAGCTATAGAGATGCTTATAAGAGCCTCTTTATTATGTAGTATTAAAGCACTGTTAAGATATAACTTATTTACACTCCTATGTCATCATTTCAACTCTCTTTAAATAAAAACCCAAACAACTCAAAATTAGTTCTTAGAACATCAGCTCTTCAGCATGGTTTAAAGAAAAATGTCAT
Organism: Ramphastos sulfuratus; assembly: GCA_013399055.1. Lineage (NCBI taxonomy): Eukaryota > Metazoa > Chordata > Aves > Piciformes > Ramphastidae > Ramphastos > Ramphastos sulfuratus. The sequence continues at coordinate 51 of WBNM01018260.1, read as the reverse complement.
CATTCAAGAGAGGAAGAAAGTCTTAAAGAATAGATTCTAATTATTGAATAT
>WBNM01018258.1:0-12838 GCA_013399055.1 Ramphastos sulfuratus | reverse complement strand
CCCCGGTCCGGGCCGGTCCGGGCCGGTCCCACCCGAGCCGCGACGAGCCGCCGCCGCCTACCGCCCGCTCCGCCACCGCTTCCGAGTGCCGCCGCTCGGAGCCGCCGGGCTGTGCACCGCGGCGGGCCCGGCCGGCGCCGGTAACCGCGCTCCCGCGTTCCGTCCGCGCTGCGGGGCCACCGGTGCCTCCCTCCCGGCCCCGCGCTCCCCTTGCCTGGGCTGGAAGGACACAGCCTGGATCCGCCGCGGAGAGGTCTGTCCCGGCAGGGTCTGCCCCGGCAGCGCTGCTCACCGCAGGCTCGCCCCAACTCCTTTGGCGGGGCCGAGGGAGGCGGCGGAGCCCTGCTGATAAGGAGCCGGAGCTCGCCCAGCCCTCGGACCTGCCATCGCCCGGGCGCGGGCAAAGCCAGGAGCTCGCCTTCTTCACAGACCTCGTTGTCCCCCATCCCCAAAAGCCAGAGACTCCCATTTCCTCACAGGACTCCGCTTGCCCCCATCCCTAAAGTCCAAGAACTTGCCTTGCCTCACAGCACCCCCATCCCCAAAGTCCAAGGGCTCTCTTTCCTCATGGGAGCCCATTTCCCCCACCCCCAAAGTCTAAGGGCTTTGTTTCCTCATGGCCTCCCATTTCCCCCATCCCCAAAGTCCAAGGGCTCTCTTTCCTCATGGGAGCCCATTTCCCCCACCCCCAAAGTCTAAGGGCTTTGTTTCCTCATGGCCTCCCATTTCCCCCATCCCCAAAGTCCAAGGGCTCTCTTTCCTCATGGGAGCCCATTTCCCCCACCCCCAAAGTCTAAGGGCTTTGTTTCCTCATGGGATCCCCTCTCCCCCATCCCTGAACGCCAAGGGCTTCATTTCCTCATGGAATCCCATTTCCCCCATCCCCAGAAGGCCAGGATGTGCCTTTCCTCAGGGAACCCCATTATCCCCCATTCCTGCCACCTCAGCCCTGGCAGAGGTCCCTGGGTGCAGATGCTGTTGCTCAGGATCTTCCCTCCTGTGAGCCAGCAGTGGGCTGGGGGCAGGAGAGTGTTGGTAGTTCAGGAAGGTGGTGAGAAGCTTGAGGCATGCTGCATGGAAAGGGAGATGTGGGATGCAGGCCCCACAAGGATGAGGTAGAGAAAAGTTTAGGCTTTGTTGTTGAGTGCCACGGAGTTGGAAATGAGGTGAGGGAAGGTTGGGGTTTGGGTGTTCACAGGAGTTTCTACACAGAATCATTGAGGGTGGAGAGGACCTCTAAGATCATCAAGTCCAACCATGACAGGAGGGGATGGCACAGGCTTGTGTCTGTTCTGCAAACCACAGACTCCCTCCCTGCTGTTGGGCTTGCTCCAGGGCCAGGATGGAGAGAGGGTCCTTGCTGGGGTTTGTTTGGGGTGAGAGGTTGGGGCTGGGCTCATGAGGGTCTCAGATGTTGGCAGAGGGCAAGGAGTTGTGTAGCGCTGATGTCTGGTGTGGGGAGAGGAGAACGCCCTTGCCTCTGCCACCACACCCAGCCCACCTTCCCCTGGCCTCTGCTGATAAAGCCACAACTGTGAGTCCTCCTCTCCAGATGGAGAACATGTCTGAGTCCTCTTCTCTATGATGAGAGGAGATCTGAGTCCTCTTCGTGGGGAGAAGAGACTCGAGTCCTCCTCTGCAGCAGAACAGACCTGGACTCTCTCCATGGGGAGAACAGATTTGAGTCCTCCTCTGCAGGAGGACAGATCTGAATCCTCTCCATGGGGATAAAAGGCCAGCAGGGCAGGCTCAGCCTGCACGACCAGTGTTGGTGTGAGCTGGGTGGTGAATTCCACAAGGCCGCATCCAAAGTTCTCCATGCAGTAGTGGTTGTTTCCCTGCAGAGGTCAGGAATGCAGCACAGGATTGAGTCACCTTCATTCTGAGCTCTGCTGCAAACCCTGACCTTGGCTGCTAGCTCCAGTCCTACTCTGGAGTCAGGGAGGTGGAACTATCACTGCACAAAAAGGATGAACGGGGAAGAGAAATATTTCTATTATCTTGGCAAAAGCACACAACAAATTCAGGACCTGGTGAGAAGTTTGCCAAAGTACCAATGCAGGGACAGTTCTGAGTAGCTTGGTCCTTCTCTGGGGAGTCCAAGAAAGTCCAAGCTGGTCCAAGCTGCCAAAGTGAGAAGCTTGCCAAGGTGCCAATGCAGGGACAGTTCTGAGTAGCTTGGTCCTTCTTTGGGGAGTCCAAGAAGGTCCGAGCTGGTCCAAGCCTTGCTTCTGCCATCTGGAGAAGTTGGAAGGCACTAGGACAGTGAAGTGTGGGGACAGTGACCAGCTCGCAGCCACCAGCAGACCCAAAGCTCAGTGGGGTTGCAGTGGAACCAACCCTGCCTCCCTCTTGAGTGTTAGGCTGGGGTCACCACGTGGTGCCCTGGGCTTGGCAAGGCCGAAAGGAGACCTCACACAGTACTTAAAGACCTTGACGCAGTTGTCCCCTGCGTCTGCCACAAAGAGCTGGCCGAGGGCGGAGCAGGCCAGGCCGGCAGGTCTCCGCAGCCCCCCTGACACCACGCAGACCGGAGCCCCCCGCTCTGGGAACAGGTGGACCGTGCGGAGCTGCTCGTCTGCCACCAGGATGCTGCCATCCATGTCGATGCAGAGCCCGGCCGGGTTGCCAAAGCGGTGCCCGTACCTGCTGCTGAGGGAGCAGAGGAGCTCCCGGCCGCCCGTGAAGACCTTGACGTCTCCACACTCCTCGCTCACCGCAAAGCCCCCACTGGGTGCTGAGCTGACGTAGCGAGGGCCCTGCAGGTCGCGCACTGAGTGGATATTGAGGGTCTTCAAGGCACGGTCCAGAGCAAAGCTGTGGACTTGGCCTTGTGTGTAGTCTGCTACCAAGATCTTGCCCTTGGAGTCTACTCCGATCCCCCTGGGGGATCCAACCCTTTGGATCTGTATCCATTCCCCCTTGGAAGGACTGCTGTGAGGGTTGAAGACCCAGATGGCTCCGTTCGTCATGTCAGCTACAGCCACCATCCCTGCCCGAGTCACAGTCACATCCTCTGGTAAGAAGGTGCCGCTTGGCCTCCCGGCTGGCTGGCAGGGCAGGGCCCGCAGTGCTTGCCCTGTGCTGCTGAGGACGTGGACCCAGGGGGCACTCTCTGCTGTCACACAGAGGGAGCCATCCAGGCAGCAGTGGATCCCACTCACTCCCCCGTAGTGGTTGCCAGAGGGGTTGGGGATCTGCTGGACCAGGTTGTCCTGGCAGTAGTGGAGGAGGTTCTTGATGTTGTCCAGATCTCCACACAGACTTTCGGCCTTGTCTGCCAGCTGGTGGACGTGGTGCTGTGTCACCATGCCCATGCCATGCTGGCCACCCAGCAGCGGGCTGGCTGCCTGGAGCGTGGCAGCTGACTTCAGCTGGAGGCTGTAGATGGTCTTCAGAAGCTTCTCCTTTTGCTGGCTGGTCTGCAGAGTGCAGTCCATGACAAACCTCTGCTCCCTGTTTGGGGGAAGCAGCAGGAGCGTTACTGTCCCTGCCTGCTGCCATCTCTGGGCACATGCTCTGAGCTCAGCTGATTGCTGTTTACCCAGGGTCGAGGTGTTGGTTCTAATCTGGATTGACTGCGGTGTTGCAGGGACCAGCTCACAGCCCTGCCAGCTAATTGCATACACAGGATATGAAGACAGACAAGGACCACGACACAAAAACAAGTGCCAGGATCTGGACCTGCAGCTGGAGGAACCAGCCCAAAAGGTCCATCAGCTGCCACTGCAGCTCCAGCTCCTGGCATTTGTTTTTGGCACCACACCTTGCCTAAACTTTTCTGTGTAAAGCTGATCCCTGCCTCTTGAGACTTTCAAGTCTCTGGGGTCTCCAGCTCTGGAGACTTTCAAGGCCTACCTTGATGTGTTCCTGTGTGAGCTGCTTTAGGTGATCCTGCTCTGGCAGGGAGGTTGGACTCAATGATCTTCAGAGGTCCCTCCCAACCGTTAACGTTCAGTGACCCCACATGTGAGCACATGGAATGGGATCTCCAAATCTCCAGTCCATGAAGTTAGTGGCTTCTCTTGGGCCTTTTGCACTTCTTAACCCTATTTTCCCTAAGCCTCTTCTCTCCAAACCATGCTCGGTCCATGCAAAGACACCGAGGATGCACTCCCAGGTGGGTTGGATCCCTTTGATAAGAACAGCCTCTCCTCACCCAAATGAAAGAATTCTTCCTTAAGGGAATGGAACACCTCTCTTATGAGGAGAGCCTGATGGAGCTGGGGCTCTTTAGCTTGGACAAGAGGAGCCTGAGAGGTGACTTCATCAATGTTTATCAATATGTAAAGGTGAATGCCAGGAAGCTGGAGCCAGGCTCTGCTGGGTGATGCCCAATGACAGGACAAGAGGCAATGGGTGGAGGCTGAGGCATAGGAGATTTCATTTAAACATGAGTAGGAATTCTTTCCCTGTGAGGGTGACAGAGCACTGGAACAGGCTGCCCAGGGGGGTTGTGGAGTCTCCCTGTCTGGAGGTATTCAAAACCCACCTGGATGTGTTCCTGTGTGATCTGTTCTAGGTAACCCTGGTTGGACTGGATGAGCTTTGGAGGACCCTTCCAGCCCCTGACATTCTGTGATTCTGTGATTCTGTGATTCCTGCAACAGCCACCAGCCTGTCAGGAGGTGGAGGGGAGGTGCTGCTCTGAAGGATGCTCTCAGCCTATGAAGGTGTTTCAGATGCAGGAGCCACCAGGAGAACCACAGCTTCTCTTTTGCCACTGTCTGTCTGTTTTCAAAACATTAAGGCAGGAGACCCCAAAAGACAGCAATGTCAGCCCAGATCTGCTGTGTGCCCTCTGGGGGTGGCTAGAACAGGAGCTGGGGATAGGAATGTTAAATCACAGGGTTACAGAATGGCTGCAATGTGATGGTTGGAAGGGACCCTTTGAGATCACCCAGCCCAACCCCCTGCTCAAGCAGGGCCCCCACAGCAGCTTGCCCAGCAGCACAGTGCCCAGCTGGCCTTGGAAGCTCTCCACACAAGCACACTCCACAGCCTCTCTGGGCAGCCTGCTCCAGGCCTCCAGCACCCTCACACAAAACAACTTTCTCCTCCTGCTCAGATGGAACCTCCTGGGTGCCACTTTGTGCCCATTGCCACTTGTCCTGGCCCCGGGCCCCACTGACAAGAGTCTGGCCCCAGTCTCTTGCTCCCGACAGCTCCTTTAGCTGTTGCTGAGCATTGCGCAGCTGCCCTCTGGTGCTGCTCTTCTGCAGGCTCTCAGCCCCAGGGCTCTCAGCCTTTTCTCCTCCCAGAGCTGCTCCAGGCCCCTCAGCAGCTTTGCAGCCTCCCTTGGACTCTCTCCAGCAGTTCTCTCTCTCCTGAACTGGGGACCCCAGGAATGGACCCAGGGCTCCAGCTGTGGCCTCCCTAAGACATAGTAGAAGGGTAGGAGAACCTCCCTTACCCTACTGTTCGCACTCTTCTTCACACCCCCCAGGAGACCATTGGCCTTTTCTGGCCACAGGAACACATTGCTGACTCCCTGGCAATTTGCTGTCCACCAGGACTCCCAGGTCCTTCTGTGTGGAGAATGAAGTGTGACCTCACTGAAGGTTCCTGGAGAAGCAGAAGGTAGCTGTGAATGTTTATAACCAGCATTATAATGGACACCCTTGGCTCCTCTGCACTGCCTGCAAGCCACTTCTCCACCTTTAGCACCCCATGGCTGCCTAGGGTCTGGTGCTCCATAATACCTGCAAAAGTGATGTTTGCCCCAACTAGAGCTGAAGGCAGCTGAGACATCCATCTCGTGTGCCAATACCACCTCTGCCCAAGCCTGAATGCTTGCAGAGTTCTCAAACATACATGTGAGGTAGGGATGAGTCTGGATGCTGAGGACATCCAATTTCTGCTGGCTTTGGGGCCCAGGGACAGATTTGCCACTCAAGCATCTCCCCTAGGAAGAGAGACTGAGTGCCCTGGTCTGGACTGAGAGTCTGGAGAAGTGAAGGCTGAGAGATGATCAATGTGTACAAATCCCTGAGGGGTGGGGGGCAAGGGGCTGGGGCCAAGCTCTTTTGGGTGGTGCACAGCAATAAGCCAAGGAGCAACAGCTGCAAACTGGAACAGAGAAGGTTTCACTTCAACATGAGGAGAAACTTCTTTACAGTGAGGGTGCCCAAAGAGGGGGTGGAGTCTCTGTCTCGGGAGGCTTTCCAAACCTACCTGGATGCATTCCTGTGCAGACTACCCTGGGGGATCCTGCTTGGCAGGGGGCTTGGACTGGATGATCTCAGACCTCTAAGGTTCTGTGATTCTGTGATTCTTCCCCACAGTGCTTTCTATCTGCAGCAGCAGAAATCCTGCTCAATGGAAGTAAGTCCTCCACACCCACCATCCCATGACTATTTGTTGGGATCCTCCTTCAGAGCTGGACAGATTTCAAAATCCAAGAACAGGTTGAAAAACAGTCATGGAAACAGTCAGCACTGAGGAGCTACAGACATGGCTAAGCCAGAGGGAATCTGTTCTGTGACTCCTAACGAAGATGATCACAGGCTGGAGCACCTCTGTTGTGGGGACAGGCTGGGAGAGTTGGGGCTGCTCAGCCTGGAGAAGAGAAGGCTCCAGGGAGACCTCAGAGCAGCCTTCCAGTGCCTGAAGGGGCTCCTGGAGAGCTGGGGAAAGACTTTTGACAAAGTCAAAGTTTGGAGCTTCAAACTGGAAGAAGCTGGATTTAGATGAGATGCTCATTAGACATCCTCCCCATCATGGTGGTGAGACACTGGAATAGGTTGTCCAGAGAAGCTGTGAGGACTCCAAGCCTGGAAGTGTTCAAGGCCAGGCTGGATGGCGCCTTGAGCAACCTGGGCTATTGGGAGGTGTCCCTGCCCATGGTGATGATCTTGAAAGTCCCTTCCAGCCCAAACGAGTCTGTGATTCTGTGATTCTGTGATTCTGTCATTCTGTGATTCTGTGATTCTGTGCTTCTGTCATTCTGTGCTTCTGTGATTCTGTGTTTCTGTGATTCTGTGATTCTGTGTTTCTGTCATTCTGTGATTCTCTGATTCTGTGTTCCTGTCATTCTCTGATTATGTCTCTCTGATTCTGTCATTCTGTGACTCTGATTCTGATTCTGTGATTCTGTGACACTCTGATTCTCTGGTTCTGTGATTCTGTGTTTCTGTCATTCTGTGATTCTGTGACACTCTGATTCTCTGGTTCTGTGATTCTGTGTTTCTGTCATTCTGTGATTCTGTGACACTCTGATTCTCTGGTTCTGTGATTCTGTGTTTCTGTCATTCTGTGATTCTGTGACACTCTGATTCTCTAGTTCTGTGATTCTGTGTTTCTGTCATTCTGTGATTCTGTGGCTCTCTGATTTTCTAGTTCTGTGATTCTGTCATTCTGTGATTCTGTCATTCTGTGATTCTGTGACTCTCTGATTCTGTCACTCTGTGATGCTGTGCTAACCACCACACACGCAGTACCAGGAGTGTCCTACTCACTTCCCAGGCGCTGGGCACCCAAAGCTGCCACCAACCCCTTGATGATGTGTCCTGAGCCAACCGTGAGCTGCTTAGTCATGGCTCTAACCCAGAGAGAGTGTCCTGCCGCTGCCCCCAGCCAACCACCGCGACTCCAGCTTAACAAACAGATCTTGTACCTGTGTCCTGACGTCCTGGGGGCTGCCTGTCCTGTCCTGGCAGCTCTGCCCTCCCGCCGGCTCCGTCCTGCTGGCAGGCCGGGCGCAGGCAGCGGGGCCGAGGGAGGTTGTGTTGTTAGTGACGGGCGACTGCCCTCGGTGCAGCTGAACACAAAAGCTCCTTCTGCTGACAAGCAGAGGCAGCGAGCCGAGGGCTGAGGGCGCGGTTTGCCTTCCCTGCCGGGCTCCTGCCCACACAGAAGGTGCCTTTCCTCCTCTGTGTCCCACCTACCTTCTCCTGCCAGAGGAAGGAAAATCACAGAACTGTCAGGACTGGAAGAGACCTCAAAGATCATCCAGATCCAACTCCCTTGCCGTGGGCAGGGACACCTCACACTAGATCAGGTTGCTCAGAGCCACATCCAGCCTGGCCTTTAAAGACCTCCAGGGATGAGGCTTCCACCAGCTTCCTGGGCAGCCTGTGCCAGTGTCTCAGCACCTTCATGGTGAGGCCCTGAGCTGCCCAGCTGCAGGGACAGTTTGGGGCTTTCATGAGGAGGTGAAGGGGCTGATCTGGTACACGTCACCCTTAGAGTGAGATGCAGCTGCAGGTGTGGGACAAGGACACTTTGACATCATGGGTCAGGTATTCTGCCTTGTCTCACTGCTTCTCCACTGCTCCTAGCCTGGGTGGCTCTGTGCTTCTGGCTCCCCACTTGCAATCCCCACTGAGGATTTTTGCCATGTCAGGCTCTGAGGTCCAGCCACAGAGAAGCTCTAGGAAGAGGCAGATCAACCAGGACTCTGTCAGGCTGGAAGGTGTCCAGAGAAGGGCCTGGCAGCCCTGCCACGTGAGGAGAGGCTGAGAGAGCTGGGGTTGTTCAGCTTGGAGAAGGCTCAGGGGATCTTATTACCGTGGACCAGTATATCAAGGATGGCTGCCAGGAGCAAGGAGTCCCATGGAGAAGACAAGGAATGATGGGGACAAGTTACTGCTGGGGAGACTCCCATTGGACTCCAGGAGAAAATGTTTCCCCATGAGCATAACCAGACACTGGAATCATCTAGGAGCAGTGGGGGAGTCCCCTTCACTTGAAGGGCAGTTTGAAGACAGCTTGGCAGGGTGCTGGGCAGGCTCATTTCAGCTAAACTGTGAACTAGAGAGGTTGGAGCAGGTGGTGCCTGGGGTCCCTTCCACCCTGGGCACAGCTCCTCTCTCCAGCTCCATGCTGCTCAACCCTGTCTCTTCTCAGCTGGGCAAGGCCATGTTTGGAGTTGACAGGAACATTTATCAGTGCAGATGAGTGAGAGTCAGGAATAAAAGCAGAGTGAGCTGTGAGAAGGCTGCAAGGGGCTGGTTGGAGCCTGCCCTCTCTGCCCAGCGGTGCTGGCAGTGCTCAGTCCACCCTCGCCCTCAGTGAGCTCAACCTGGCCAAGGTATGAAGTTTGTGTCAGCTCATTGCTCAGATGGGCCAAAGGTAAATGAATCATAGAATCCTAGAATGGTTTAGGTTGGAAGTGACCTTCAAGATCATCCAGTGCCAACTCCCCTGCCATGGGCAGGGACACCTCCCACCAGCACAGGTTGCTCAAGGCCTCCTCCAGCCTGGTCTTGAACATCTCCAGAGAGGTTGTGGATCACAGAATCTGTGATCACATTCTGTGATTCTGTGACCCACAACTTCCCCAGGCAACCTGTGCCAGTCTCTCCCCACCCTCACTGCAAACAATTTCTTCCTCCTCCAGCTCAAAGGCATTGTCCCTTGTCCTGGCACTCCCAACCCTTGTCCAAAGTCTTTCCCCAGCTCTCCTGCAGCCCCTTCAGGCACTAGAAGGCTGTTCTGAGGTCTCCCTTGAGGTCTCTCTTGGAGCCTTCTCTTCTCCAGGCTGAACAGCCCCAACTCTCCCACCCTGTCCCTACAGGGCAGCTTCTCCAGCCTCTGATCACCTTTGTGGCCTCCTCTGGACCTGCCCCAACAGTTCCATCTCCTTCTTGTGCTGGTGGCCCAAGAATGAAGAATAAAAATGGAAATGAAAACTAAGAAATGAGAAGTGAAGTTTGTCTCAGGCTCCCCTGGCCATGGGCTGTGTGGAAGAGCTGTATGTGCCACCAGGCACCAGGGCAGTGTGCTGGGGTCTGCCTGGCTGCAGGAGGTGCAGGATGAGGCCCTGGCCTCTGATGCCCCAGGACTGGATTGCTCTGCGTTGCGTTTAGGGCCCCTCTGGTCCTGTATCAATGTGCCTCAGAAGCTCACAACAGCTGGGGGGCTTCTTCAGACCTACCACACAAACAACTTGACGTGACAAGCGCCAGGGTCACTCCACGGAGCCCCAGGAGGGCGGGAGGCAGCTTCAAAAACCATCTCCCAGGGCAACAGGGGCTGACCTTTTGTTTCGCTGCGGTGTGCTCCATCACCAGGATAAACAAACGCAGCCTGGCCCTGGGGCTCCCGTTCACCTTTCCAGGACCGTGCCTCTGTCACAACCTGTTTGAAAGCCACCCCCGGACCCCAGGAGATGCCTGTGTCATGGCAGGACAGCCCATGCCCACGCCGATGCCAGGAGCTGGAGGGTTCAAGGGCAAGGGCATGGTCAGGCTGCTGGTGCTGCTGCTGGACCAAGGGGAAGAGAGTTTTGGTCCAGTTTAGGCTTTCCTGGAGCACTTCACTGGCAGGCATTGGTGGTGAACTTCTCCCCTCACGGCTTTTGCTCCCCTGGCCCAAGAGCAGCAGCTCTTGCTCGAGTGCCCACAAGGACTGTGCGAGTCTGTGCCAGTCCCTGTGCCCAGAGAGACAGACACAGCACCTTCCTGGCACCGTGGGTGAGTGTGGGGAACCAGAAGGAGATCCCCTGGGACATGCTGATGTTATTGCTACCTATTGACACGCTCGTGGGAAAAAACCCCAGACCTGTCCCTGGAGAGCATTTGCCTGTCCAGAGCACAACTTTGTGGGTGGGGAAAGGCTGAGGAGGACATGGGTGGCCTCTCCTTCTGTCACCAGTGTTGAGGCTTGAAGGGTTGAGAGGGAAAGAGGAAAGCTTCTTGCAAGGTAGAAGTTGCCTGAAGGCCCAGGAGAACCTTCCTTGCCAGATATGGTGCCTGGGCAGCCCTGGTTCCCCCAGCTCAGGGGGGGCTCACTGCAAAGCTGAAACCTCCACACATCATCTTCCTGGGTATGGGGCAGGGTGGGGAGAGCAAACCCTTCCCAGCCACTGTTATCTCCTCCCCAGTTTTAGGATGCAGACAGAAAGTGTGGCTGATTCCTTGCCCATCTGTAGCTGGTGCCCACCAGCCTGTTGCACAGCAGCCTGCCCACTTCCTCACCAAGAGCTGCAGCAACCCATGCTGGAGGACCAAGCAGCCCAGTGTCATCCTTGAGATGTTTCTCCAGCAATACCTACAGCCCCGGGGGGCCAGCAGTGTCCCTCCCCAGACCTCCAGGGCCCTCCTCACTGTGCTGAGCATGGGCCTGTGTTTGCAGAAGGCTTTTCTTTGTCTCCCCATTCCCTATCTGATGTGAGGACTCTTTGCTATTCTCCCACCACCTCCCTGCAGACAGTGGGGAGAGGCTGCAGGAGCCAGGCTGGGGTGAGATCCTGGTGGCACCGTTGCCCAGCTCTCATGACCTCAAGGATAGGCTGGTGCCTGGGGCTGGTAGGGAAGAGGGTGGCTGTGGGGACATTGCCACAAGGGCTGGCTAGGGTTTACCCCCGGGGCTGCTGCTGGCAGGAAAGGGCCTTTGTGCCAGCCCCAAGCTGATCTCCACAGCCTTGGCCCCTTCCAGTCAGGCTCAGCAGGGAGTTGGTGTCTCGTTGAGGATGAACTCCTCATCCTCTGGGGAGCCTTCTGGGAGTAGGAGGCTGCAGAGGAGGAACAGAGCAAGGGACAATTCTCAGTATCAGCTCAGCCTTTATCAGACCCTGGAGAATCTTCACAGGTTAGCTAACTGGCAGTGAGCATTCCTGGGTGCCCATGCTGGCCAGAGGACAGTGCCAGGGCAGTTTCAGGGACCAGAGAACTTCCAGCTTTCCCTCTTTGAAGGATTTTTGGGATACCTGAAGAGGAGCCGAATTCCTGCTCTCTCCTGTAGCTGGGTTTAGGAGGGTCCCAGACCCAACTGCAGTCTGTCTGTGGCATTAGGCTCCAACAGCACTGTCCCTCAATGTCCTCCCATGTTCCTGTGTGTCCCCAGCTGGGCACTGTGGGCACTCTGGGGAGAGTGCAACTGGGACAGGGGCTCTGTTTTGTGTGTGTGATGTGCTGGAGATGCTCCAGGCAACCCAGCCCTGGTCTGGAGAACAGGGCTGGGGAGGAGCAGCTGAGGGAGCTGGGGGTGTTGAGGCTGCAGAAGAGGAAGCTGAGGGCAGAGCTCATTGCTCTCTGCAGCTCCCTGAGAGGAGGCTGCAGCCAAGTGAGGGTTGGGCTCTGCTGTCTAGTCTCAGGTGAGAGAGGGAGAGGAACTGGCCTGAAATTGTGCCAGGGGAGGACTAAGTTGAAGAGGAGGAAAAATTTCTTTGTTGCAAGAGTGGTCAGGGACTGTCCCAGGCTGCCCAGGGAGGTGGTGGAGTCCCCATGCCTGGAGGTGTTCAGGAAAGGTGTGGCCACGGCACTTGGGGCCAGGGTTTGGTGGCCATGGTGGTGCTGGGTTCCTGGTTGGACTGGATGAGCTTGGAGGCCTTTTCCAGCCCAAACACTTCTGTGGTTCTGTGATCTTCCTCCACTGCCCAAGAGTGCAGCAGTGGGGACCACCCAGCTCTGGTGCCTCAGCACTATTCAACCTCTGCATCATTGCCTCAGACTCAGCAAGTGTGGCCCCTCTTGCATGGACCCTCCAGGCAGGGGAGGGAGGAGTGGATCAAACATCATCATCCAGGATCTCACCCAGCCTGAGCCTTGAGTGCCTGGGGGAAGCCCTCTGCCTGCTCCACTTGACTGCCTTCAGGGAACATCAGCCCTGGTGAGAGCTCTGCTCCCCCTGCCCCGGCTCTTCTAAAGCACTTTAACCCTGAGTGCTTCCCTCCGTGGGCTTTGATCCACCTCCAAAGCCAGAGCAGATCTACCATGGGCAAACACCCAGGGAGCTGATCCCTGTGGAGGCATTGGCAGGGGGAACAGAAACCTCCAATTGCAGGAGCAGATGGACAGGGGGAAGCCCGGGGTGGGGAGTGGGGGGCGGTGTGGATTTGGGCTGCTGCTTGTGCTCCTTTTCCTCACAGGAGAAGAGGGGATGGGAGAGCTGCAGC
>WBNM01018252.1:4402-23402 GCA_013399055.1 Ramphastos sulfuratus | reverse complement strand
GGCACTGTGCCAAGCTTGACCATGTTAGTTGACGCCAGGGCTTTTGTTTCCTTTCCCAGGGTTGCTTCCCCCAGCACAGAAGGAGAGGGAGCAGGGGAACACGTCTGGGCAGGTCAGAGTCCTCAGACTCAGTGGCTCCAGGTTCTTTGTCCTCTTTCCTGAGTTTGCTTCTCCCCATAGCAGAAGTGGGGAGAGCAGAAGAACATGTCTGGGCAAGCCAGGACATGTATAAGCCTCTTTTGGCCTATTTAGGCCTACCACAACTGAACCATGGTTTTCAGTCTGGAAACTCTTAGATATGTTTGGCTTGGTCCATCGAACAGATCTCAAGTATCATTCAATATCTGTAATAGAAAATCGTTTCAGGTTGGACAAGGCCTTGAGTGACCTGTACTAGTGGGAGGTGTCCCTGCCTATGGCAGGGGGTTGGAACTAGATGATCCTTGAGGTCCCTTCCAACCTTACCATTCTATGATTCTATGAAGTAAAAGATATATAATCTTCAATGCAAGTATGGGATGTGTATTGTTGTAATAAAGACCCATAAAGATATATCTTGCTACAGTTAATGAATTAAAATAACAATGATTAAGATTGTTGACTTCTCTCACAATGGGTGAAGTGTTGTTCTTGCTGGTTTCATATAATTTATAGGCTTTCATAGCAAAATCAGGATGTCAGATGTCTGTGAATTGGACTATCTCTCTTCAGAGGTCAGGACAGCATCAAAGATGCAGTATAATAAACATTGAGAGCTAAGATGAATGATAATCAGTTGCTTCACATTAATCTTCATCTTAAGATTTCCATATTCTGTGTTCTATTTCTTCTTTATATTTGAGAAAGATAAATGTAGTCTGCAGCAAACTGCTAGATGATCCTTTGATTTCAAATGTGCAGCACCAGAACTCCACACATCACTCTCTACTCAGTTACTGCTGATCTTCTGACCCCCTCCCCAAGTTGTATAATGGCAGCTATCCAACTGGGTAATGCTAAGGAAATGGAGGAATATATTTCAAGGACAATTTGACCTCCATGAAAACTCTTCTAGATAAAGTTACTTAGAAGTTACTTGCTTAAGTAACCTGTACTTCAGTTAGTTGGTGTAATGTTCAAGAAACATCATTTATGGAATTGCCAGATTCTTGCACTAGAAATGTTGTTACATAATTACAGTAAAATTATTCCTCATTTGTAGTAAATTAATACCAAATGTGAATAAAGGTAATTATCCACAACATCTGAAATACATCACTGTCACAAATATGTATGGAAGCCATACATTAAAAAAAAAAGAAGACCAATAAAATTGATCTGTGTATGACCTGTGTACACTCTGTCTCCTCCTTATCCATCAGACTTTCTGCCAGTTTTCATGGTTTTGAGCTATAGCCTTTTTCTGCACACTTTGCATCAACTATAGATTAGATTTCTTGCTGAATTGTGTCAACAATTCTCCCTTTTGAAATCCTCCAAGGGTCCAGACAAATTAATTTTTTTTCCTGAAACTTTTATTTCCTCCTTATCCAGGAGAGAGTTTGCTTGTTCTTCTTAATTAAAATAAGCATTGTTTCACTTGCTTAGGGATATCTTTTTGTTAGACTAGATAAAATCTCCTGTACTGTAATGACTAATTAATATTTCCTCAATAAATTGCAAAAGCATCTACTTTCTCTCTTTGTGCTTTGCCATTGAAGACTAAGTGACATAAAATAGTTGGAGACAAATAAAGTTTGTGATTCCTGTGCATGTGACCCAGGCACATAGGTTATTGATGCCAAAAAGAGGAAACTCTATTCCTCTTTCTGGAACCCATCTCCTTCCTTTCCTCTGGTCCTCATCCTTCCCTCTCCCCTTCTGTTCTTTTTAATTTTCATCCTGCTAAGCAATAGTTTTTCCTCCTTTTACCTTTCATAGGCCTTTTTCAAACCCTTTCCTGAGCTGATTTAGCTCACTAAAACTGTAGGAAAATTTCTGGAATACTGTGAGAAAACTAGATCAGGTCATAATACAGTGAAATGAGAAAATGAAAATGAGGAGAGAGTGAAGGAAGAGCAAAACTTTCCTTTCATGGCTCCAGTGAACCAGGTGTTCTTGCTAAGATTTGGGTCACCATGTTAAGTGAAGCCATACTTCAGAATTTCACCTTTAGTGAAACAAGAGGTTTGTTTGTTTGTCCTCCCCTCTTCTTCCTTTCTTCAGCTGCTGTGTCTGATTCATTCTGAACTCTGTCAATTTGTTTAGCACACTAAATCAATTGAAAAGTAAATAGTAAAGTCAAAACTGGATAGTTTTCAGATGAAATAGTAATTATAATCAAATTCTGGCAGTGTCTGGATGTACTTGGCATGGAGGAAAAGGCAAAACTCCACACCCAGAAAAGGAAAGACAGAAGACCAAGGAAAGAGAGAGAATAAGAACCCCTTTTGTTAACAGCAGCAAACCATTAGATTGACCCATAGAAGGGCAGCTTTGTTTTGCTCATTTCAGAGGCAAGTGGCTCTTGCATGGAATCTTATATTCTATACCATCTGAACATCAACAATANGTTTTAGCCTGGGTTATTTTACAAAGTGTGGGGGGCAGAGAACTCCCAAACCATCACAACATAAACATCCAAGTAGGATCCACGCCTAACAGGTAACTTGCTAAAATCACTTAAAACCAATATGAGGTGACTGTTCCTCTTTGTCTGTCTTTAAACCATAAGTCAGGATCTGCTCTACCTTTAAGTCTTGAACCAACACAGAGACATGAAAAAACGAGTACTTACATTCCTGAAGCCAGTCATGTGTGTAAAATTTGGTAAGACAGAGACTCTGGCAATAGGCACTAACATCTCAGAATCCGTTGTGTTGAAATCTAAGTAAACTTGATCTAGCTGATGATGCCCCTGCTGACTGCAGTGGGGGTCAGACTAGACAACCTTTAGAGATCACTTCTAGCTCAGTCTGTTCTGTAATTCTGTGATTCTAAGATAAAGGAACTACTAGATAAAGCTGTAGTCCTGAAAAGTCACATTTTATATAAATGTCATGCTAAGTGATGGGGTCAACATTCTTTGTGATATCCAACAATTTCATTCCTCTCAACATTGATTACCTGGGTAAATTCCAGGTGAGGAAAAAAATCAGTTATTTCATTTCTTAATATGTATTTTATATGTTCTGCAATTCTGTGAAGTAAGCTCAAAAGCTAATAAATTTTCATTTTTTTGCCATATTATAAAAAAAAAAAACAAACCATGAATCAATTTCTTAATAAGTAAAACACTCACTCATTAGCTGGTTTGTCAGGAGGATTTGATGCTCTTTGTAAGTCATCATTTTTTGTGAAGATGAACAATAATCTGTCATCCTACTACGATATTTGAATTCATTATTTCTCTAGCTAAGCAATCATTTAGCATTCTAATTCTTGGAATGAATGCTCCTTTGAAATGTTTCCTCTTTGTTGAGACTAATACTCTAAGTCTTCCAGGAAACTGCTGGTTAGGGACTATATATTGCCATTAATGGTATGTCACAAAGGTCCTGATTCTATCAGGAATTCCTCATGGAGTTTACATAGTCACAAATGTTCTACATTATTTAATTGCCTTTTCTCAAAGTTATTCTGCAAGGTTTTTACAGGCACAGATGTTATCTTTTCCAAATATACACTTTGGACTAAATCTTCCATTGGGGCCAAATCAACCAAAAGGTTATTACACAGTGTGAAAGGAAACATTTCCAAGGCTCTAAATAATGGTATCGTTAATCTGAACATCAACAGAATTGAATGCTATACACAGAAATGGTTCCAATAAAATTTTGGAGGATTTTTTTTTACTATCAGAGGCAGTTACATTTAGCTGCATGAAATTCACTAAGATGATCACAGAATCATAGAATAGTAAGGTCGGAAGGGACCTCAAAGATCATCTAGTTCCAACCCTCTGCCATAGGCAGGGACACCTCTCACTAGTACAGGTTACTCAAGGCCTCGTCCATCCTGGCCTTCAACACCTCCAGGGAGGGAGCAGCCACAACCTCCCTGGGCAACCTGTACCAGTGTCTCACCACCCTCACTAGAAAGAACTTCCTCCTAACATTCAGTCTAAATCTCTCCTCTGCCAGTTTAAACCCATTACCCCTCATCCTGTCATTGCAAGACCTTATAAATAGTCCCTCCCCAGCCTTCCTGCAGGCCCCCTTCACATACTGGAAGGCTACTATAAGGTCTCCTTGAACCCTTCTCCACACCGCAGAACCCCAACTCTCTCAGCCTGTCCTCATAGGAGAGCTGCTGCAGCCCTCTGAGCATCTTCGTGGCCCTCCAACAGTTCCATGTCCTTCCTGTGCTGGGGGCTCCAGAACTGCACACAGGACTCCAGATAGGGTCTGACGAGAGCAGAGTAAAGGGACAGAATCCCCTCCCTTGCCCTGCTGGCCACACTGCTCTTGATGCAGTCCAGCACTTGGTTGCTGTCTGGGCTGCATGCACACACTGCAGGCTCATGTCGAGCTCTTCATAAACCCAGATGTGGTTGTACTGTTGGAATAGAGCTGTATCTAATGTTACAAATGCACTCCAGGTGTTAGAGAGAGAATTCATCTCAGAGATTTACCCAGAACTACTAGAAACAAGGAGATGGATAATGTCCTATGTTACTTGGATAGATGTTTAGGTCTGGGTATTCCGGAAGCTTGCAATTTACATTCTTGCCACCACAAAGGATATATCCTCAAGAGTGCACAAGGATTTATCAGCCAACATGGCANAGCCTGCTGAGTTTTAGCCTGGGTTATTTTACAAAGTGTGGGGGGGCAGGTAACTCCCAAACCCACATCACCAGGGAAAATTAATCTATCAGGTCAGTGCTCCACATGAAGAATTAATAAAAAAAAAAAAAAAAAAAGTGTGAATCTAAAATCCAGGACCCTTTACAGGAGAGATCAGAGTCTCCTCACTGCAAAAGTACTTAGAGGAAAAAAAAAATTTGTGAACATGATCTGAATCATAAAGGACTTCCGTCTATTATTTTAATATATTTATGAGTTGAGGAAATAGGCTCTTTCCTCACTTTTGTAAGGCTGAAGTAGACATTTTGGAAAAATGCACTATTGGCAGAATGAAACCATTTGAGCAAAAACTTGTTTTAGCAGTCTACAAGTATGTGGAAGGTGCCGAAATATATAGCAGAGTAAATATTAATTGAGTATCAGCTATGCTGCACAGCACATATTGTAGTAGAGAAATAACCTCTGGCAATAACATCCTCAAATCTGCACTATAGCTCTAGTTCATAATGGTTACTAAAACACAACAGGCAGAGAAAATATGTAGGGTTCATTGTATTGTGCACGTGTGTATAAGGCACACTGTCATAGAACCAGGCTGACATGGCAGCTGCGATTTATTGCAAGTCTTGGTACCCTTACATGAAACTGAACTTTTCATGAAACCATCCAAAAGGACTTTATATATATAAATAGTCACTGTTCTATCATCAAACCCTTAAGTCACTGCCAAAGAAATACATTCACACCCTTATTCATATTTTCAGAAGAAAATACACTCTATGAACTGTGACAATAAAAATTATAGTTAAGCTGTACTTTGTAAGTCTCCTGTTTTCACTTGTATGTTATCACCTCATTTTCCCCCTCCCTCAGTGGCTGAGACTTTTCATATCAGTCTCTTGATATTGGAAATACAGTCAAACACATCAATACCTAAAATCAACATCTCATCTTTTAGGCAGTCAACCCCTACATAATCTAGAATCCTTCATTGGGCAGTAAACCCCTTCTGTAGTGTATTGAGAAAGTGAGGCAGTGGTTAATAAAAGCTTTAGAGAGAGCTGAGACCAAAACAAAAGTCCAAAAGGGTATCCGAAACATTTCTGCCATGACAATCTTTCTATGCACTAAATACATTCCCATTTCACTGGATTTTCTAAGAAACATGGACTTATCCTTTTCACCACTATGGAGGAATAACATCACATCATATGGCCACCTTTAGGAAGACAGAGCAGGAAATGCAATGTTTTGTGGAACCTAATCCTGACAGTCTTCTTCAGGCATTCTCAGAATACACAACATGGGAAAACCTGCTGATTCAGAAACTGAATTTAGTGGTCAACAGGTTGCACAGATACCATATTCCTGTTCTATATCAAGGGCTGTTGAATAAATGTAGTAGTATCTGAGATGTTTGTGGGTTTTCAAGACACTCACAAAAGGCTGACATGTTTGATGAGCACCTGTGGGAAATCTGAGCCATCTGGGTTGAGAACTGGGAGTTAACTTGGTCCATTTAAGGTCTAGGAAGTCACCTTAGGATATCTCAAATGGAACTTGATGCAGAAGCCTTAACTTTAGCATCTAACTGTAGATCTCCATTTAGGCACCTAGTTTACCTGTAGACACTTAAATCTGTAGATCCATATCTCCCTGGAGATGTTCAAGGCCAGGTTGGATGAGGCCTTGAGTGATCTGTTCTAGTGAGAGGTGTCCCTGCCTATGGCGGGGGGTTGGAACTAGATGATCTTTGCGGTCCCTTCCAACCTTGCCGTTCTACAATTCTATGATCTGACACAATAATTTCTCCCTAGATTCTGAAGCAAAGTAGTAAGGAGTTTGTTTTCCAGTTTAGATAACATCCATATTACCCACACTGAGTCTAATCCTATATTCTTGTAGCCTAAATGGAATCTCCATGCACGGTTCAGATTCTGTAGTAACCTGTGAACTTTACGAGCTTTCCTTATAAGAACTATGGATTTTTAGGTAGTTGTACTATTTGATTTCCCTGCAGTGTGTCAATGTTTGTGGATGTGGTATGTACAGAATTTTAATGTGTGTATGTGTCATTGCAGATCTGATTCAAAATATTATCTTTTTCTAAATCAGTCTTCAAAAAAGCCTCCATGTGCCTTCCATATGCTTCCCATTCGCTATCAATAGATAAGTGTAAGCAAAAATATTGAGGGCAGTATTATAGAAAGTGTTTGCAGACATTAAGTATCATTAATTGAACTGATAAAAGATCTGGAAACAGTTATATCCTTTGGGAAGCCATTAATAAGGTAAAAGAAATCATATCCCATGAACTGCGCTGGAAGTCCTTGAGGATTAACAACACTTGTTCTTTGTGCCACACAGGTTGTGTGACTTTAAGAAAACAAGGCAAAAGAAGCTGGACAGACACAGACCATAATTCTAGTTGGACAAGCTTCCTCTAAAACACATGGATTTGGCACACTCTTCTTATTCTTGGCAACAAACAGTACCATCATAGGGGCTTCCTGTCAAATCAGTCAGGTTTTCAATTTACTGTGATTTCCCTACTTCACCATTTGCACTACCCTTTAAGAAAAATGAATACATCATGACCTGTGCAAACACATTTCCTCTCTCTTTCTCAAGGTTATCACTACAAAAATCCAGCAAGAATTTGGCTGTGAGAATGTATTGCCAGTACAGACAAGGAAATACTTTCCTTATTTTCATGAATTGAAGAATTTCCTTTCCATTTTTACTGTCTTCATTTGTGAGAAAAGGACTTCATCTGTTTTCTGAGGAGAAATAAATTTGCTTTCCCGTTGCAGACTTTAAGTCTTATTCTCCCAAGCAGAAAAAGCAACATTAACATTGAAAACAGTGTTAAAGCACTTTAGTATAATGTTGAATGTGTTAGGCATTTCACTGCCTCACTTCCCACTAAAATTAATCATAATTTTGTGATATTTATTAGATCGATTCTGTCATCTCCCTGTCTGAGCTGAAAGAAGGACAAAGTCAGTGGGTACCCAGGTGGTGGTCATGGTGTTGACTATGCAGTGTTAGCAGCAGCATAAAATGAGTTAAGTGTTCACTCTTGGTGGCCAGTGAACAAAAGATAAGCACATGCCAGTGGTTGTTCTGCAGATGGTTTAACACTGGGGCTAAAAAATTGGGGTTCTGGTTGTGTGGGTTACAGTAGCAGTGCTAAATGTAAGAAACATGTCATTATTTTGATTACATAGTAGTAACTGAGACCTCGTTACTCTTTGCAGCTCCCTGAAGGGAGGTTGCAGTAAGGTGGAGGTTGGTTTCTTCTCCCTAGTGTCGGGTGATGGAGTGAGAGGAAATGACCTGGAGTTGTGACAGGGGAGGTTTGGGTTGGACATGAGGAATAATTTTTTTTGCTACAGGAGTGGTCAGGCATTGGAGTGGGATGGTGGAGTCACCATCCCTGGAGGTGTTCAAACAACATATGGTCATGGCACTTCTGGACATGGTTTAATGGCCATGGTAGTGTTGAGTTGAGGTTTGGCCTTGGCGATCTTGGAGGGCTTTTCCAAACCAGAACAATTCTATGACAACACAATACTACTTCCAGTTCAGTCAAGTACTTAAGCTCATCATAAGCAAGTACAAAGAAGGAGCTAAACAGAAAGGAGCTCATCCTAAGTAAGTAGACCCAGACAGTGCCTGTGAGTGATGTTAGAGCAACCATCAAGCCTACTCCTGTCTATCCAGGGGGCCACCAGGCTTCCTGGCCTTTGTCCCACTCCCATTCACCCAGTGTGCACCATAGGGACTCACCAGTGATGATCAGAAGAGGATCCATCCACCCAGTTAGGCAAGCCTGGGGTTTCTGCCTTTCCTGGGGCTCATTATAAAGGGGAGTGGTCAGGGAGGGCAAAGTGGTCACACACAGAGTGGGAAGAAACTCAACAAAATCCAGATGTTCTGGGGGACAAAAGAGGAAAATGCTGTATGGGGTAGGAAAGGGGCAGATGTGGTGGAAAAGGAAAGGTGATGCTGAAAGGAGGGAGATGGAGAGCAAAAGAGGAAGATGGGGGGAAAAGAAGATGGAAAGAAAAGGAGGAAGGTGGGGCAAAGTAGGAGATGGAGAGGAAAGGAGGGGGAAGTGGGATAAAAAAATATAGTAAAAATGAAAACTGAACTGTAAAAAAAAAACCAAAGAACTGAAAAACAACAAAAAAGGTGGTTCTGCTGTAGCAGGGGGGCTGGACTGGATGACCTTTCAAGGTCCCTTCCAGCTCCTAACATTCTATGATTAGGAGGATGAAGAACACCTTTCATATCTGACTTCGAAACTCATATTATTCTTTCACTCTATATTCTGCTTTAGATTATGTGGACCAAATCCTGGCTGTGGGCTGAAATACTCAAGTCAAAATCTCTCTTTGATAGTAACAAAAATTAATTGCATTTATCAGAGAGAGAGAGTAAAATATCAGGATGAGAAACAAACCAGCAGAATATGCATGTGGAGCTGCCATTGTGCACCTTAGAGAACGTACTCCTAATTTTCTTTTGCCTATAAGCATTTACAAGGTTTTGCCATTAAAAATTTCTACAGCTAAAGTAGGATGGCAAAGACATTTCATTTGATATAATTTCATTTGCCTATCTTCTTGAGAAGTCTTGTCAAAGGAATAAATAATTTTAAAAATTGCTTTGTATTAACACAAGTAATAATCCTAAAAATTTATCAACCAGCACAAATTTCTTGTCTGGTTGGCAGGCCTCTATGACAAACATATGAAACTGCTACAGTATCAGCATCATAAGCACCTGCTTGTAAACACTCTGCCCATCTTACACAGAATTGCATTGCATTACTCTAGCACTTGTCTTTCCCAGAAGCAGTCACTGCATCTGAGTATTTTATTCAAAAATCACAGCTTTCCTTTTAAGCAGAAAGATCTGCATCTAAGTCATAACAGTGATACTATATAAACATCCACATTATGCAGTCTATCACTACAGCTGATATCATAAGTATCTGTAATTTAAACATAATCAAGTGTTTCTTTGGTAGTCTTTGCGTTAAAAAGCCTAAAATCAATTTTATCCATCAGTGAGAGAGTGAAGAATTTCATCTTAATCCTTTCACAGAAGATGTTCCCTCCCTGGAGGTGTTCAAGGCCAGGTTGGATGAGGCCTTGGGTGACCTGTACTACTGGGAGGTGTCCTTGCCTATGGCAGGGGGGTTGGAGCTGGATGATTTTTGAGGTCCCTTCCAACCTTACCATTCTATGATTCTAAGATGGCTTTTTAATACTTTTTTTTTCTTTTTTAATAAGTGTCATTAAAATCTGAGTCTGAGCTCAGAAGTTCCTGAAGGACTTTCTTTGCCACAGATAACTACACATCCATACTTTTCTCATGCAGTAACATACATGAATTTGTGTGTTCCATTGATCTCCATTTCTTTCCATTGCTCAGTTGTATGACCAATTTTCTGGGTGAAGTTACATGGAGGTTTTTGGGTTTAGAGTTTCAGACCTATATGTGGAGTTTCCCATCTCGCAAATGTCAGTTTTAGTATGAAAAGGAAACTAAGTATTTGATCACAATAGGTGATAAGCATTCTAGTATTTATTTGTTTCATTCACCACCCAGCTTTGCAGACTGGTATCATATAGAAACTAGTTTCTTGTAGTTCTATCATATGTGCATGTGTGTTTATGATGCTTTCAACTGTGTTGTCCCATGCAAAATTTTAATCCAATCCCAGTTTCAACCAAAAATGTTGAAAAGGTTTTAAAAAAGAAGAGGGATCTACAGATGGCCTATCTGAAAGAATCATAGAATCATGGAATGCTAAGGTCGGAAGGGACCTCAAGGATCATCTAGTTCCAACCCCCTGCCATAGGCAGGGACACCTCCCACTAGTACTCGTCCAACCTGGCCTTGAACGCCTCCAGGGAGGGGGCAGCCACAACCTCCCTGGGCAACCCATTCCAGTGCCTCACCACCCTCACTGTAAAAAACCTGCTCCTAACATCCAGTCTAAATCTCCCCTCTGCCAGTTTAAACCCATTACCCCTTGTCCTGTCATTGCAAGACCTTGTAAATAGTCCCTCCCCAGCCTTCCTGTAGGCCCCCTTCAGATACTGGAAGGCTACTCCAAGGTCTCCTCCAATCCTTCTCTTCTCCAGGCTGCAGAGCCCCAACTCTCTCAGCCTGTCGTCATAGCAGAGCTTTTCCAGCCCTCTGATCATCTTTGTGGCCCTCCTCTGGACTCCCTCCAACAGTTCCATGTCCTAAGGCATGCACAAGTACCTTACTCATGAGTTTAGACTTTAGGTTATAGACCTTTGATGTGTCCTAAACACATACCCTTGAATCCTGATTCTCAGGTTATTCATGATGAAAGCTCCTTGACTTGCACAACAAGATGTCATCTGTGTGGATAAAAGAGGAAAGGACATAGCCCGAATAGAAGTAGATGAAGAGGCCAGGTCAGCAACCTCAGAAGCCCTCCTGACTGCTGGATCAGATGGCATCTACACACAGCCAGAGATAACCTATAAATACTTCAGTCAACAATAGAGACTTCAATCAGAAAATGCAATCAACCACAAGACATAGAATTGTAGGAAATAGGCTTCATTGTTTCTGTTGCTCATGGAAAAGAAAATTGCCTCTATTTTCCTTCTGAGAAGCTTAGTATTATTGTTTTTATGAAAAGATGTAATTTCTCTGTGCTGCTCAGGCCTTTGTCATGGAAAAGGAAAAGCTTTATTTGAATTTCATAGCAAGCATGGAAACTATCTTTGTTAAATATGTGTCTCCCTGTTATATCTTTTGCACAAAATATTTAAGCCTCTCAAAAGTTCAGTCCTTAGAACAGTGTTTTGTAATAATAAGCTTATTCTATTCAAGTATCCCTCAAAGTTCCACGTATAAGGCACTTAATGTGAAGAAACATCTAATTCTCATCAGAATCCTTTGTTTTTACCTGCATTTTAAGAAGTACTACATTTATATTTCTATGCTAAAACAGATCTGATAAGGAGCTTGATTGTTGACATCATTGTTACACAAAACAAAAGCAGCTGGTTTTAATCAGTAGTATATATAGCAAGAGATTGCAATAGCTATAGATTCTGTAATAACATAAAACCAAATCAACTTCATTTATGTTGCCTGTGTTCTTTAGACCATGCACAAAATATTTTGTGGTTTTTTTTATTTCCTGCCCTTCATGTAGATATTTATTTTGGTTAGAGCTCAATCATTTTGCAACAAACAACACTGTATTCAGTACTCTGCATGACTGCCACCAATGCAGTATTACCATGTTTCACAAACATTAGTCCACGTGTTATTACAAAATCCCATGGAGACAGGAAAGTATCATCTCCATGTCTGCAGATGTGGCCAAAGACCACACAGTTAAGACTACATCAGATCCTGGAACTGAACCAAAGACTCTAATTCCCAGCCTAGTGCTTGCCTGGTAAGAGTATCCTTATAAATATCCTTACAGATTCCCTTTTCAGTTGTCATTTCAAGCAACTCTTTACAGCATGAAGTGAAAATCATATAACTTTGTTTATAAGCTCATCAGGAGCTCATCCACAACTTGAAACACAGAATGAATATTAGAAGTCAATGTTTCATCTTTCCTTAGAGGTTAAGTCCTAGTGAAAATACTTTCCATACTGCTGAGTGATGTTAATGCAACAGAGATGATTACCTAGAGTGTGTATATGGCAAGAGAGTGAATTTTAATGGATGAACTCTTCGGTATAGCCACCAATGCTCTTGCATCTCAAAATCTTTTTGTCTTTGCATTTGATCTAAGGATTTATGTTGCCAGGCATTTAAGAAACATAAAAAAAATAATGCTTTCAATACAAATTTTTGTTATTGTCTCCCATGTTTAAAGTTGATACTGTTTTATTTTTTTTAATGAAAGAATTCAATTTTTATCTATCAGGACTTTGCCAGCTCTTAGATATCTAGTAATCAGGTGTTTAAGGCTGAACAAGTTAATAATGTCTTTTAGTGTTAAGTAGATTGTTCATCTGACTCATGATGGAATTTATTTTTTGAAATACCTTTATTTTTCTACCCAGCAGATAAAAATATTTTTGATGGCTCAGATTTTTGCATCTAACTTCTGGATTTCTAAATTAGGACAGATTAATATTATCCTTAACCATAAAAATAGGCATGTCTGATCTGACAGCAACATCCTCATGTTTTTCCACTTTGCTGGTGTTTTGCAGAGCACTTAGTACTGAAGAGAAATACAAATTTTGAACTGCATTGCTTGGTAGCACGAAAGCATTTAGTCTTCAAGAAAAAAATAAAGATAGTTTTTAAATATTTCAATGTTTTTTTTTACACATTATGTACAATGCTTTAAGTATTTATTCTGTTTATAAAATGAGAACTAACATCCTATTTATTCTGTCCAAAAGATTAAGGCATTTTTGCCAAATAGCTTCAAGAAAGATGGTCCTCCAAAGTTCATCTGTCGTATAACATAGATAAATGCACAGTGCACATCTATTTCAGCCAAAAGAGAAAAAGAGAAGCCCTTTAAAGAATGCTGTTTCAGAGCAGCACCAGGTCTCTAGATTTCAGTATCTTCTGTGAGAATAAGAAACACTTTGTATTTCATGACTTGGGTCCAACTGGCAGGTAATATTGAAAAGATTATTTCTACGGTGAACAGCCAAGGCTGTGGGGACACTTCACTATATTAAGATGCAAGATGCACAGATGCAAGTCATCCAAGGTGATACGTGTTTTCCTTCAAATTTGGTCTGGAATCCTTTTGGATTTGTCAGCAATTCTTGGTAGAAAGCCATTTTTAGAATATTATTTGTGGGACTTGAAGTTTAAAGTCTAAGGGATAATGAGAGCATAACAAGCTAATTTAAATAAATGCTTTTTTATTTGCAAAGCAATAGACCACTAAAAAGATCCTCACATCTTGTAACTGTGCTTCCAGGAACAGTAGCAGTCAGAAGATGATATCAAATCGTGTTAATAAAAGAGTCCACAGCAATTTGACCATAGACTAAGGAAGGGAAGCATGCATAGTAGAATATAAACTGGAAATGTAGTCCCATCTGGCTTTTTCTTGGCATTGCTACAGTAATAACAAAATATCTGTGCTGATCTTTGAGTAGTACATTTTCAGTGATATAGAGCATTCAGTGCAATGGACTCCCAAGATTGAATAATAGCAGCAGAAAGCATACATCAGTTGTCAGCCTCACTTTTTAAAACACCATTCTGGGCCTGTGCTGTTGTTGAAATACCCCAGTGGGAGGAACAAGAGGGAAAAATATATAAAGAGGATAGTTTTCTCTCTTTAAGCCAAATCTGAGTATAGTTGCTCCCATGAAAAATACATTCATTGTTCGCAGGCATTATGGGAAGCTGTAGCACGTATTTCACCATGCCATTTTGTACTGTAAAACTGGTTTATTCTTAGGCTGCCACACATGGATATAATGCTGCCTTTAAGCTACTGAAGGAAAAATATTTGTCTGGGGACAGAAGTCTGAGCAAATTATTGAATGGTCAAATGGTTGATGGGTATTTTCTTCACAAAGGTACTGCTGGGGTGCTATCTACACTATGAGTAATTTTACTAGTGTTACCTTACATTAGAATCTAGATATGCTTCCACTGTTGTTTGTTTGATCAGCTGTCAAGATATTGCTTCATAGAAAGTTTGAATTGTATTTTCAGCCTTTCCGTATATTTAATATAAAATCGTGCCTGTTTTCGACACTTTGAAGTTGACTTAGTTTGGTATCTTATTTAAGCACTACTGTGAGGGTTTTGCCTGTATCACAGTATCACAGTATAGCAAGGTTGGAAGAGACCTCAAAGATCATCAAGTCCAACCCACTACCACAGACCTCAAGACTAGACCATGGCACCAAGTGCCACGTCCAAACGTGCCTTAACTCCTGTGACTCAGGAGTTCTTAGATAACAGTAAATAACCTAACTGTTCCTCAGATGTAATTAAAAATAATATTGGATATGTGTCCTGGTAGGGCATAAATCCTGCCAGGCCTGTTTAACCCTTGCTCTCCTCCTCCTGTTGTGGGTCCTGGAGTTGTAGTAGAATGAGCAAACAATGGAGTAGCAAAGCCTTGAGGGCTAGGGGCTTAGCACCACGTGTCTGGTGCTGCCCCTCAATGTGCCTGTGTGGTCACACGAGGCACAAAGCTTTGAATTCATAGGGCAGAACAATGATGCTAGTGCCTACTGGCTAGTTTCATTTTCAAAATGATCTGTTTAATGGGAGGTGATTCAGAACCTGCCTTTCTGCCTTTCTGCATCAACCCTCCACAGGGAGCAGTACCCCATTCATGGCTCGTTAACTGGGAATCACGGCGGCCACGTGTTTGCAGCTTGCACCAGCAGCTCAGCAGCAACTCAGCTCTTGTCTCTTTCCCTCTACTTGGAATATTATTTATTTTACTATNAAGGGGGCCTACAGGAAGGCTGGGGAGGGACTATTTACAAGGTCTTGCAATGACAGGACAAGGGGCAATGGGTTTAAACTGGCAGAGGGGAGATTTAGACTGGATGTTAGAAGGCAGTTCTTTCCAGTGAGGGTGGTGAGGCACTGGCACAGGTTGCCCAGGGAGGTTGTGGCTGCTCCCTCTCTGGAGGTGTTCAAGGCCAGATTGGGCAAGGCCTTGAGTGACCTGTACTAGTGTGAGGTGTCCCTGCCTGTGGCAGGGGGTTGGAACTAGATGATCCTTGAGGTCCCTTCCAATGCTCTTCTGCTAAGTGATATCCTATTTAACACATTAATTTACCCTTTCCAATGTTGTCAGCCTACAGACTAATGAGTATCAGTTTGTTTTTTTTCACAGCATAGCATACACATAATTATTTTTCATTCACAATTTACTAACAGTATAGATTTTTGATGTAGCCTCTGAAGACCAACCAGGGCAATTTATCTAGGAAAATCAGTTTACATGACTCGTGACAATAATGTTAGTTATTTAAAGATCAACTCTTTGCTCTGAGAAGTTTAATTTCTGTAAACACTATGTATTAAGAACATTTTATCACAATCCATGTTCATACTCTGATTAAGCAAGGACTGACAATATATACTGTAATAGTATAAAATAAGTATTGAGATTTACTCCCTTAGAATAAGAAATCTTATAAGAAGAATAAGGAATTTTACAAAGTAATTTATAGTAATTTGTAAAGTAATTTATAAAGTAAATTTATAAAGTAATAAGAAATTTTATAAAGCATTAAAATGGTCATTATTTGGTTTAAAACACATTCAATACACAACATTACAATCGACAAGAGTTTTACCTTCCAGTATCTGAATTACAATGAAATAATTATGTGGTATGTGGTATGTGGTATTTGTTATGTTGCACATATAAGGAAATATATAAAATTTAAGGGGAAAAAAAAGAGTAATTTTTCTATATACTTGTCATGATCATGCCATTTAAATGTTTTCATGGATTGTTGAATCCAGTTTCTTTGTATACAAGTACCCTCATGGAAATTTTGTCAGGCTTTACATGACAATGAATTAGATTTCCAGTTGATATTGCTTGTGTTGCAAGGATACATTGGAACTTTGCTTACACATCACTGACAAACCATCTCCTAAAATTCCAGACTGAATTTATTCATTACACACAACAAATGCTTGTTCTCATTCAACACCACCCTTTAGCTTAACATCTTTCTCTCTTCCCAGTGTTTACTCCCTTGATGTCTTTGTAATGTAACTATACCTCTTCTCCTAACTTTAATTTTGGTAGCCTAAGTAAATTAAATTCTTTTACAATTCTCTTATAAAATAAAATGCTTTGCATTCTCCTAATTGTGTTATGAACCATTTTTGCATCTGTTCATTCTTTATTTAACCTTTTTTGAATGTGAATGACCAGCACTACACATAGGACTCCAGATGATGTTTTATCAAAGTATCAAAGTACTGAAGTTTTTGACACAAATGATTCATCTAGTAACTTCAATATTGCACTTTACTTTTTCATCAGATGTATCACATTGGTTGTATGTCTCAGATTATTACAAACCTCTGTCTTACTTCTTTAATTTCGGGCTGACAAAGCCTCCATTTATAGCAGAACATCTTCCTGGCAGACAGGTCTTAGTCCTGTGTTCAACATCATTAGGTTTTGTGACATTGTCACTTCTCCATTCCTCAAGGGCAGTGATATTCCTATTGTCTTATATATAAATGGTGCTTCCAATTTACCCAACAATGATTTTTTTCCCCAGAGTTTTCCTGTACCTTTTGTTTAATTTCTTACTGCAAATATTAAGTAAGATTGGTCTCAAGGGTAATCTTAAGAAACCTCACTGATAAATTTCCAGCTCCATATTTTATCTCATGGACCAATTGCTATCACTCATTTTCCCAGTTCTTCACCAGTTTTATATTACTTGAATTAATCCCTGTTTTACCACTCTGAGATACAAAATAAATGTGTTGATAAAATCCAAATGATAAAGTGCTTTTTATATTTTCTTTATGTTTGTTTTTGTTGGTGTTGTTTGGTTGGTTGGTTGGGTTTTTAAAAATATTTCTTCTTTTGGAGGCTCAGCTGTTATAAAGAAAAAGAATAATATTAGATTATTCTGGCATTATTTATATTTGTAAACCAATTCAGTGTTTTATCTTATTTCATTTTTGTTTTCCAGTTCTTTGGCTATTCATTTAATCTCAATGTTATCTAAATCTTATGGAGGATGACTTAGTGAGATTGCCTGGATTGCCTTCCTGACTTTTCAAGCATCTGTTATTCTTCAGATGTATGATAATACTCCAGATTTAAAAATAATTATATTCAAACTACTTTTGGTTTCCAATGTCAGCTAGTTCAGAATAGTCAGTAAGGTGTAATTGAGTTTTGTAGAGAAAACTCAATTTCAGCGCATTCCACTTTTTTTCTGTTTTATTTCCATGTTAGCAATGGTAATTTTCATTTCTATACATTTATGCCTCTTAACCTTCCTGCCTCTGTCTCCACATCTAGCATCAATTTCTTTGTGAGAACTCAGACATATTTGAGGTAGGAATAAATGGGCACTTATTTCCAGGATACACAGTGTGTATCAACTGAAGTCACCAAAATCAGAAGAAAAAGGAAACTGCGTAAGTGAAAATCAGAAAACCCTGAAGCACACTGGGCACAGACCACAAGGGAAGGACATAAATAGCAGGAAGAAATGCATGAAAAAAATGCACATGTAGCAAAGATGAAAATTATTTCTCTGGTATAGAGACAAACATAGAAATTTGTTTGGCTAATAAAAAGAGGAGAGATAATTCAGATCTTAAGAAAAATCTTGCAAAGTCTTGCTTCTAGATTTGACATTGGGTACAGCAAGCAGCCTTATAGTGATAAATGCTCACTTTAGATGAGATACTTCAAAAGTAAATAGCAGAAGTAGCATCAAACAAATTACTGTAAAAGAAAAGACAATGTCCCTGCTGTTAGCTTCTAGTGAAAATAACACATGGAAATTCCTTTCAGATTTTACTTTCTTTAATTTGTAACAATGTTTGACATACTGTATCCACAAACAACAGCTTGAAAAATTATTTACAATATTTATATTGAAGTGGGCTTGTTTCAGAATTTGAATGGTGGTTATACACTGATGGGGTTTTGTTATTTTCTTTGTTAATAATATTATCACATATAACTTGTGCTGGTTTGAGGCTAACTGGAATATTTCAATGAAGAAAATCGTATTATAGGCTGTGAAAAGAAAACACTACTTCACTCATAGGCTTGCTGAGATGTATAAGAACAAGAACACAAACAATGATAAGACAATGTCTCTCAGGCTTGGAGAGTCTTGGTCTCTCTAGGTTTTTACCTTCTCCTCTCTACCGAGTAACCTCACTAACCACTTTCCTTCTAACGCCCCTGTCTGATCCTCCAAACTCACCTTGCACATAAGGCAAACCCTGGGGTAAGGTAGAGGGGTGGAAAGAAGGTGGAAGGGTGGAAGGGTGGAAGGGTGGTTGGGAGCCCCTCTTGGGGACTCTGATTTCTGGGAGGGGTGTTGTGTTTCTGTATTCCCTTTAACTTGTATATTTCTGTAAATATTCCTGTCTATTGTGTATATATCTGCTTGTATATTGTGCTAAGATGTAAATACAGCTTCAGTCCTTAACTTCCAGCCAGTTGAGTCTAGTCTGAG